>OMNN01012444.1:2197-17736 GCA_900302755.1 Chromis chromis
GGTTTTGCTGGCCCGGGACTCAAAAGGTTTTCTAAACACTCCAATGTAGCCTCCATTCTTCACCAAAAGTAAATAAACATGCGTCCCGGAAACAAACAAGGCGTAATCACGCATCAGATCCCGCCCATTTTTGTCCAAATCACAGACATGCCTATTCGCATTGCATTAGTATTATCACAGGACCACAGAGTTAAGCAAAATATAGTAGGTAATTCGCAGGGGAATTTTTACTTTACAAATTACTGACATGGCCGATTCGCACGGGATTAACATCACAGACATTCTCCGCAATTATTACAAATCGCATGTGGTCCCTAGGTAAAACTAATCCCATGCAAATGGGGCTAAAGACGCATGGGTTTCAGTGATTCTATCATAGAGAATTAAAGACCACCATGATACATATGGCCTGTTCACAATTGTAGGAGTGTACTTGTGTGCTGGACTTTGGAAGCGCTCTAATTTGTACATGCTGTCCGTCGATGGCGCCCAAACGCAGTCGGAAGTTCTAAAATCTCCAGATATCCTGTGCTATGTCCGTCCTCAAACTGGCCTTTAGGTTAAGGCACCAGATGAGCTTCCAGTCAGTCGATACATGGAGGTTCCTTCATCCTTTTTTAAAGCTAAAAATGACTCAAATGAGGTTCCACAACAGAGTTTATCAGCTCCGTCTGCTTTAAAAGAAAGAGGACACTGTTCAGAGAGATTTTAGGAATTTGCCCCTTCCAGAGCGTCATCCCCACTCCCAACCCAACCGGTCGAGGCAGATGGCCGCCTTCCCTGAGCCTGGCTCTGTCGGAGGTTATTTTCCCCCTTCCTATCCTAGGGTTTTTTTTTTTGGTTCCTTCCCACCATCGCTGACTGCTTGCTCATAGGGAATCCAAAAGCAACTTTGGATTGTTGGTTTTTCTGTTTTCTGTTCTTCCTTACTATGTTAACCCTTTAAGTCCTAGTGTGTCATCGGCGACACATTTGGGCTAGCGCACTTTGGAATACTGTAAATGTCACCGTTTGTGCTATCGGAAAAAAATCCAACGGTTTCTGAAAGCTGAGGCGTTGCGCTCTACAGCCAATATGGTGTCATTACGGTAATTTCATTCGTGCGCCCCCCCAGGAATCCGCTGGATGAAATTACCGTAAAATTACCATAACTCTTATAAAACTGGAAACTCGATGAAAGCTCATTTTTAAAAACAGAGTGCTCATTATTTAAATCAGTTCTCCAACTCCAAAAGTTTCTACTAAAGTAAAAAAAAAAAGTTTGGTGTCATGTTATCACATTATTTCACGCTGTGACCAGTTTAAAAGGCTAAAAAATATACTGTTTACACTGATTTAAATGCTAATCACACCTTGTAGAAGCTGTGATGGAGGTTAAACAATCAAAAAATGCAAAGTTAGCAATTATTTTGAGATATAAATGTTTTTTCTTCATGCTAATAGTAAATAAAACCCAATATTTATTGTTACAACTTAGAAAATGACTCAAATTAGAATATCTTGGCTTTTGCTCTCGTTAAACTGCAGGGGGAGTCGAATAAAATAAATAGAAACGACAGAGATTTTTGTTGTAGGCTGTAAACATGTTTACTTCTGCTGTAAAGTTGGACATTTTCATATGGAGGTCTATAGGGGTCGACTCGCTTTTGGAACCAGCCTAGTGGACATTTTTGGTAATTTACTTTGCTTCATTCTTTTGTCGGTCCCTGCTTGCCTGAAACAAAACCAAGTCACTGAGATGCCTAAATAATAATTACAATTATTAAAAAAATGAAAAGGAAGTCAGCTGCATTTCAGAATAAAACCACAATCGCCTCCTTTGAATGCAAACTATGTTGTTTTATGCAATTAATTTATTCTTCTGGCTCCTGATCTGTCGGTTTGAGTTTGACTTGATGGAAAAAGTGATCCTTAAGGCATCATTTATAGCAGCATTTATTAGCACAAATTACAACTTTAAAGCCTCTTTTATGCCTAAGTTGCAACCTATAAACCATCCATACATTCCTCCCCGACACAAATTTAACCCCCTTATATAGATCATTAGCCTTTCCTGATATATGAAGCATCAATAAATGATTTAATATGCAGATTAGAACTCTAAAAGTGGCGTTTCATCCGACAGATTCTGCAGATTAATGTGACTTTGCTCAGTTTTGATGCTGACTGGCGTTATAGTTTCCAGTGGCGGTGACCGCGGGACGCCGCTTCTCCGCCGCAACTCGGCCTGGATTTAGAGATCTTTTTGAAAAGAGGCAATTTCAGATTATCGTGTCCTGATCTGCGTGGATGTGTCGGCCCTGTCAGCTGTGCGACCAGGACACACATGGTTTAGGAATGCACAGATGCCTCGTGTTGTCGCTAATCTCCCCGAGTGGCTCGCGTCTCGATGGCATCCATATGCAACTTTAATTTCGGCACTTCAAAAACTGCAGGGGGATAAAGATAGCTTTTGAAGATTGCTTTTCATGTTTCGCCGCGTTTCGTCTGAGTGTTTAAGTGTAGCAGAGGAGATCTTGGACGGTTTTTCTCTTTTGTGGCGGAGTTCTGAGGGGGGGAAAAAAAAACGAGGAGTCACTCAGCTTGGCGACAGCTTGAAGCGTCTGAGGACGGCAGCTTTAGAGGCAATTTCCTGGTATTGTTTCACACTAACGAGATAAACACTTTCTGTCAATCAGAGCTTCTTCCAAAGGTGTCATATTTCGACGTCGTGCAAAATTACATGTGGTACCAGTCAGCGGTTGATGGAAATAGTAATTTTGCGGAGAGAACTTCATTGAGCTGCCAGCTGTTTTGGACGTTTTTACATTCAAGCGTTTTTCTGTACCCGGCAATAAAGTGTCCGGCTTCTTTACCCCCCTCTCACATAAATATGCTTCAAACAAACAGCCATAACATCCATGTTATACGATCCCTATTGTTAACAGTTCTAACTTCCATCCAAATCAAGCGGCGCTGCTCACAGAGGGCCTCGTGCTAAAAAGGATATGGAGCTTTCAGATGGCACCTAAGTGCTGTATCGCATAACCAGCGTGCCTTTTTATGGATTAACAGTTTATTCCTTGTGCTGGAGCCACACCAAAGCAGCCCCGGCCCTCTGTAAAATATACTGCTTTTGGTGAATTATGAGCGTGGCCTCCGTCCAAGTGCCTGCGGCCTTCCTGTTTATTTGTACGGCGGCGCAGGTCGGCCGCGAGGTGGGGTCCGACGGATCCAGCTGAGCATGTGTAAACACTCATCCTGGGAGCCGCGGTGAAAGTGGCTATTTTCCTCCGGCAAGGGGATTTTTTTACTGCCCATTGTTTTTAACACAGAATCGACGTCTTAAAAACATTGGACACTCTCTCATGGCTCTCCTGTGGGCCCCGACGAGTGCTTTGTATATGCCTATTGACAAAATATTTCTGTGTTATGGCATGTGTGTACTGCGACTCGTATAAACTGGGAAAGAAACACGAGTGCGCTGGCGGGAACATCGCGCCCATTTTGTGCAAAGTGCTCCCTGGAAAGTTCTCCGGATACCGACTTAAAAAACACTGACGACCCGAGTTTTCTTCCAGCGCAGACCTCGGAGACGAACACAGAGCTCACCTTTAGTTAAAACGCACAACGCCGCTGCAGCATTTTTACTACAGCTCTCAAAAAAATGAACTAAAACAATAATGTTACGCAAACTGTCACAGGATATAAACGACTACAAGTTGCACTACTGCACAAATCTCCATCTTATGAAGTCATGAAGTCCATAAAAACCATGCTTCCAGCTCATATCCAGACTCTACTATAACCGTCTGTGTCTAAAAACTAGACAGTCTGTGGCTTTTACAGGAAACCAGTGAAGAAAATCTTAATTTTAAGCAACACAAACTGATGTATTTTAGGCACAAGATTGCAAAAGTCTCGCTTTTTCTGGCAAATTTTGTCACTTGATTTAAGCAAATAACACTTAAAGGGACTCAAACACAAGATAATCAGGCTAAACTATTTGGGGAAAACATCTCATTACATCCTCGTAGTTTTTAATCGTAGCATCAGGACTTGGTTGAGTAGCTCCAAGACGTTCCACCTTCATCCAAGAGGCTTCATCAGTTCTAAACTGACTGGTTGGGAGTTCCAAGTTTTATACTCGTCAGGATCCATTAAGACTATTGAAGCTCCAGTCTGCTGGGTGAGTGTTAGCTCCCTAACGAATTGTGAGAGGGAAGGACCTAACGACTCACATAATGAGGGAGGGGCAACACTCACCCAGCAGACTGGAGCTTCAATAGTGTTAATCTGGAACTCCCAACCAGTCAGTTTAGAACTGATGAAGCCTCTTGGATGAAGGTGGAACATCTTGGAGCTACTCAACCAAGTCCAGATGCTATGATTGAAACTACGAGGAGAACCCGGATGACTGAGAACCTTCACAGACATTTCCTTACAGTTTCATCTGCGATCTCTTTTTTTTTACCTTCTGAACTCCAAAACCTGCTGGCAAGTCTAAAAAAAACTCCAAAATCACACTATTAAGTAGCACTATAAACCGTAAAAACAGAAAGAATCATTAAGTATTCAACTTTACGACAGTTCTTGAACTACTCGTCTGCGACATTTTGTTCCGTCAGATCAAACATCAACAAATCTGAGCGTAAATTTGCAATATTTCATCTAAATCTCACTTTATTCTACACGTCTCGTTTAAAAATTCGCTAAAAATAAACAGTTTGCACGAAACAGATTTTGTCAAAACATAAAAATTCTGTGCTCTTTCCCACAATTATAAAGCTATTAGTGACTCTGCTGCGACCAACAGTCACGTGACTAAAATTAAGCCATTATAAAAGCGTTATACTGCACAGAGGCGAGTTCTTTCTACTTCTAGTCATGGTTGTTCTGTTTCCATAGAGGTGCAGGAATTTATACATCCTAAATCGATGAATCATTCAGCGCCACTTGATGAGAAGATTTTCATTCAAAACCTAAAAAAAATGCATGTGTGAAATCGAATTCCAGGCGTCCAAACTTGCCGAATCGTCCTCGAGAAGCCTTAAAGTTGGACATTTCGTCTGGACGTTGGCGGAAGACCGACTCATCGACAAATTCAAATATCTTTATTGACTATTTTCTGCTTTGTGTTGGTCACAGAAACGATAAAATGAACCGAGTCGTTGTAGAAATGAATACCTGCAATACCTGACTTTTTGCAGAAGACGATAATATTTGCATAATTTCAATCGTCTCAGACACGAGGCAGGACTTTGCATTATAAAACTGCAACTGGACTTGAACCCGAAGCCTCCACAGTTGGACAAACGGGGGACAAACACACTCGATCATCGTCTTCATGTCAGTTGGAGCCCTGAGCAGAATCGCGGGGACGTTTTTTTTAGGGTCCGTTGTTTTTGTCAACATGATCCGGGTCGACCGAAGGGCGGAAAAAGACGTTGCGACTGACTCGACAAACGGACGACAGCGCTGGAGTTTGGGGACAAGCCGGAGAAAAACACATCTGCAGGGCGGCGTTGGGGAGGAGGACGGGCAGCTGTTTGAGTGTTGCCACTATGTGAAAGCTTCTCCGGGCTGAAGCTGCACTTTGACACCGGTAGCAGAGTCCCGCAGGCCGTCGGGGAGGAGTGAGTGTTTGTTGCTCGCTGCTGAAGGGGTCTGGGAGCAGGATCCAAGCCAGGGGTCAGGGGGGTTAGCTTCATGTCCTAAAAGCAAACTGTAACCTACTTTCACCCCCCTCCGCACTCAGCCGGGCAGACTTCCTGCTGCGGAGTCCACTCTGGCTGCTTCGCAAAGTCAAAAGGCCACAAGAGAGAAGAGGTAGTTCAGCAAACTTTAGGGCATCTGCCGAAACGCCTCGGAGTTCCCAGACCGCCGATGCTTTCAGTGTGGGTGGCTCGAATCCCTGCACAACCCGCCGCTATACGTCCTCCATAGACGAGAGCGAGGTTTTTTTTTTTTAAGTTTGATGCAGCTGTTTTTTAAATTTGAGAGAATTTCCATCCCACAGAGAGGCGATCCAGACTGTCCCAAAACTGACAATTCAATATCACATTAGCATAAACCCGAGGGAGGGCTAATTTCATACAGAACGGTCGACGAAGCTTCACAAAAACTGTTTCTATTGGACGACTCCTGTCTGGTAAGAAGATGAGTCTTTGTGTTTAAAGTTGGAAGACGAGATGCTCTGACTGGAGTCATTTTCTGAGTTGACTGAGCTCCTCCAGAGCAACCCGGTCGAATGTAAGTGGCAGAAATATACTGATAGTTTGCAAGAGCAGCAACATTTGGCCCCAAATCCTGCTGGTGAATTTGAAAGGGATGATATCTTTTATGAATATGGCCAAAACGACGGCATTTATCAGTGCAAGAAACAATAAAAAAAAAAGAGAGAATCGTCAGACTTTCAATTTTCCAACGGTCCTTGAACTACTCATCTATGACGTACCGTTCTATCGAAAAAATTTAACAAATCTCAGCGTTAATATTGCAAAAATCACATATGTCAGACAAGAGATTATGTTCCCGAAGATACGATGTGTTTTTAAAAACTATAAAAACAGAATCGTCAGACTTTCAACTTTCCGACAGTCCTTGAACTACTCATCTATGACGTACCGTTCTATCGAAAAAAAAATTAATCAGATCTAAGTGTAAAAATGTAATATTATATATATAATTCACCAAATTTACACCATTTATCAGATCCAGAAACTATAGAAAAACAGAGAGCATCATCGGACTTTCAACTTTCCGACGGTCTTTGAACTGCTCATCTATGACGTACTGTTCTATCGAAAAAATTGAACAAATCTCAGCATAAACATTTAATATTGCAAAAATCACATATTTCAGACAAGAGATTATGTCCCCAAAGATACGATGTGTTTTTAAAAACTATAAAAACAGAAAAATGGACAGATTTTAACCTTCCGACAGTCCTTGAACTACTCATCTATGACGTACCGCTCGTCCAAAGATACGATGTTTGACCGTTTGGAACCCCCAAAACCTGCTGTGAGTTTGCAAGACAACAAAAAATATATATATCTTTTTTAAATCTTCAGCAATTTTTTTCTTTGATTGCTTTGTAGAGACGCTACCTTGTTCAAGACAGATGCTCCACCTAGTGTTATAACTAAGAACTACAATACAGTTAAGCGCGAATATTATGGGCCATAATCCCCTATATTTTTAGTCTTTGATACGGGCCAATTAAAAATGGATGGCGGGCTGCATTTGGCCCTCGGGCTGTAGTTTGGACACCCCTGTTTTACACTGTAAAACTACACTATTTACTTGTGTTCAAATAGATAAAAAATATCATTAGTTTTTAGACGTTTGCAGCAATTTTTTCCCCAACATCTGTTAAGTTTTATTTTTCCCCCCAGAATGTTTATTTTTGACAATATAGGCATCAAAAGTAGTTGGTTAGATTTAGGAAAATATGACAGTCTGGGTTAAAATACGACCTTTTCCCACATTTGAAGCCTCTCCTTCATTTCCTGAGTCCGGCTTCATCTAATACACGATCAGTTGGCTGTAAATCAGTGACAGTAAAGTAGTTTAGATGTATAGTTGGGTCATTTTTGTCTGACATGCATAAAAACCAGATTGAGAAGATGACTTTTCACTCAGGTACGTTTCCTCCAAATTGAATCCGGCGAAGCAAATTAGCAGAATGTGAAAGATTTTTTTTTTTTAGCAGGAAACTAAGTTGCCGGTTGCCCCGCAGGCTGCCGACCCTCCCGCTGACCTCCTCTGGTCTGAAGTCGATGCAAACATGAGCACACGAGCGGAGGCGCTGGCGGCCTTCAGCACCAAAACCAGATCCGCTCGGCTCAGGATCACCGGCTCGTCTCCGCTCGGCGACTCGCTGCCGGTTTGAAGTCTGACTCTGAGGCGCGTTAGAGATCTTATAGGGTTTGAAGTGGACCGACAAGCACCCGCTTCTCCTTTCACCTCCCAGCGTTTCTTCCCTCCACATATATATATATATATATTTTAAAAAAAGGCAGCAAAAATCATCAAGCATCTTCCAGATCAGGAGGAAACAGCATCTCCAGGAGGCAGCCGGGCTTCTTCCTTCAGTGGATCAGCGGAGCGTCAGTGATCACATTAAGCATGATGCTGTTAAAATCTGCCTCAGACCTGATCGGACTCTTTTTCTTCTGCCTTCCAGCTCCTTCATACCGGTGAAAACATGTCAGCAGCAATAAAAAAAAACTGGAAAACTGAGCATATTAAGAAAAGGGGGAATGTGACCTGATAGTTTGTGATGTTTCCTTTATTTTTAATCCTAATAATCCAGTTTAAATGTCTTTTAGTGTTCAAACAAAACCCAACCTTTGTGTTTTTTATATAAACAAACTGAGTTAATATAAATAAGAAGATTCCGACTTGAGCAGAAACTTAAATCAGCTAAAAACACATATTTCTACAGCTGTTTCCAGTCATTAACAGAAAAAATATGTAGATTAAGTGTTGAAAATAGTCAGTAATTATAAAAATAGCATCATTCTATAGATATTTGCTGTTTTTTGAAGTATGCCAGCCTATTTATAGCATGTTAGCCTATTTTGCTGCCAGTTGTGTTGCTGTTTTGTACCATTAACTTGAGATTTAGCACAAGAACTATTGAAGAATTGAACACAGACTAGCGAGCTGCTGATCTACATGTTGGTTGTTGAGCTGCGATAATGAAAGTAAAAGTTTAAACTTGACTTTTTGGGCATCAGTTTATTGTTGTTTACTTCTCTCCTGCTCTCTGTGCTCACATATTCTGCTTTAATACAGCTGAATTCCCAATAAAACCCATTTAAATATGTTTCTGTTTCTGTTGTCAGACGGAACTTTTGTACTTTTTTAAAGAGGTTGTAATCGGAAACTACTAAAAGCTTGAAAAAGGTTTAGTTTGTTTGGGCGACACAAAGAGTTTGTGCCCCACAGACGATAGAAAAAGTAAAAAGCAACTGTTTTGCTTAAAAAATAAGAAACTATTGCTCCTTAAAATGGTTCAAGGTGTTTGAATCATAAGGATTTACACTTTGAAACGATGATCAGAACATACCAAAGCCACATCTTGTAATACTCTGAGTATTTAAAGGCCCAAACTAGCTTATATTTTGAAATAAATGACGTCCCAGACAAGACTTCTTACTGATTTAATTTAAAGATGCAGTATCCACGAGGTTCGGCCAGTTTTAAGTTGTAGAAAACACAAAGGGTTTTCCTCCTGCCATCAAAAACAATGGATTAATCCTGGAGGACTGTTGATGCAGAGCTTTTCTCCTCATGAACGCAACACCAGAGATTGTTTGACCAATGAGAGTTCAGTCAAGATATCGGCACATCGACCAACTAATCCTGGAATTGCTTCCAACAGTATCTGCATGTAAAAACTGTGTTATGGGGGTTGGAGAAAGACTGTGATTCTCAAAACTTATAGTTAAACCACAGACATCCGTCCACTTTTTGCTAAAAACGACAAAAAGTTTGGAGCCATTTGGTTTGTTTGGGGGATCCAACAAGTATGGACCCCTTTAGACGCCACAAAATGGAAAAAACAAACTGTTTTGCTCACAAAGTAGGACACTTTTAGTCTTTAAAATGGTTCAAGGTGCTTGAATCATATGAATTTACACTTTGAAACTATGATCAGAATGTACGAATACAACACCTCATAAAACTGTGAGTATCTGAAGGCCCAAATTACCTTACATTGTGAAATAAATGACGTCCCAGACACCACTCCTGACACTCTATGGGAGCCTCTATGAGGTTCGTCCACTTTAAAGTAGTGAAAACCCCAAAATAATGGATTAATCCTGGAGGACTGTTGGTGTAGAGCTTTTCTCCTCATGAACGCAACACCAGAGATTGTTTGACCAATATTAGCAGATTAGCATATTAGCTTCTAACAGTATCTGCAGGTAAAAACTATGTTATTGGCGTTGGGGAAAGGTTGTTATTCTCAAAAACTATTGCAAAACCGTTAACACCTGTCCACTTTTTGCAAAAAAGCAACAAAAAGTTTGGAGTCATTTGGTTCCAACAAGTATGAACCCTTATAGATTGCCACAAAATGGAAAAAAAATACCCGTTTTGCCCAAAAACTAGGACACTATTAGTCTTTAAAATGGTTCAAGGTGCTTGAATCATAAGGATTTACACTTTGAAACTATGATCAGAATATACTAAAGCCACATAAATAATTTGGGCCTTCAATACTCACAAAACTGTGAGTATCTAAAGGCCCAAATTACCTTATATTGTGAAATAAATGGCGTCCCAGACATCACTCCTGACTCTCTATGGGAGCCTCTATGAGGTTCGTCCACTTTAAAGTAGTGAAAACCTAAAAATGATGGATTAATCCTGAAGGACTGTTGATGTAGAGCTTTTTCTCTTTTTCTGAAAGTACCACCAGATAACGAGAATGTGGTTGGAATGAAGCGTATCGACCAAACAATCGACCTCGAATAAAACTGTTGGAGTAGAAAATCTGATTTCTAGAGGTAAATCTGGATTGAAATAGGACGTCAAACCTCCAACTAAAAGGTGTTTCTACCTGCTATGAGCTGCTTTAGATTAACTAAAAGTTTAGTCCCTGCTTAGCTGAACATCTCGAGTTGTAAATGAGATTCCAGGAGGTCGACTCGAAGCATCTAATCAGGCCTTGTGTTGTTCCATTTGTTGGATTTTTGCTACCAGGAGCCACATGATTTTACTGCGATTTGTAAATAAAGTGGCTGCCTTTGCATGGATTTGCATGCAGTCAAGACTCGGATTAGGTTTTTTTTCCTCGGTGTGTTCCAGATGCATAAAGACACATGGCAACACGAGGCGTAGTCGGAAAGTTGGACACTGTTTTATTCATGCAGCTTCAGACAGGAGTCTGCTGGAAGCTCTGCGGCGTGGCGGGAAGTCAAGCGAGGAGAGATAAGGGCTGTATGGAGCAGCAGGAGAACAGAAACAGTTGAACAGTAACCGCAGGACGCACCGCCGGAGACAAATATTTCATCAGAAAAGTTCCCAGTTTGGGGGGAAACTCGGCCGCTCGGCGAACGCATCCCTCGGTTTGTCTTTGACACCGCGAGCTGGTAAATATGTGTTTTCCTCCGCGGTGATTGGAGATGGCTTTCAGCGCCCCCCCCGAATAAATCATTGTCGCGTCTGAAAAGCAAATACTGTTGCTCGGCTTATTGACAATGCGGAGAATAAATAAAAAGAGAAAACCGGGTGGAAGGAAAACGAAGGCCCCAATCATGACGCCTGCTTAAGACCTCATTGCTTCTGAGTGCTACTTTACTGTTGCCGTATTTTGACTGAAATCTTAATGCAATGAGGATTAAAGGGATTACAACATAATCTTGAATAATCCAAAGTGCCACGGACGGAGGGAGCGCTTGTAATAACGCCGTAAAACCCGTCCGGAGGTCTGACAACATTGTCAGTCACGGCGAGGATTAAATATTTGCGGGAAAAAACTTTAGACTAATGCCCGCAAACCGCCGTCGCCGGAGAAAAGCACCGGGGCAATTTGGTAATTTAAGAGACATATAGCACCTCGGTAAGTGCTGGCCGGCCCGCTGCAGGACAAAGACCAGGCAGACGAGGCTTTTTAAGCAGATTTACTCCCCCAATTTTTGTTTTTGATCAATGCTCGGGCAGGTTCATTACACATGTAAAGCACGGGGGAGGTCTCGAGGAACAGCCGCGAATCAATTCTTATTAGGTTTACCCAACTGCCATCAACATGTCCATTAGCTTTTCCATTAATTTATATTTCTTCCTCTGGAGCTGCGGCTTCCTTGTATATTTTAAGGATTATGTAAAGCATCACCAGAAATTATCTTTCCGAGCTAAATAACCCATATTCATCGATGTGAACCTGCCTTTAATTACAGCCCTTCACTCAATAAAGCAGGAATCTGTTTGGGAGGCACATTAGCGAGGGGGGGTTTGATGCAGACCTTGCCTGGATGCCGCCTGAAATTCATGCCGCTTGATTGAAGTCGTATTGACGCTTAACTCCTCTCCAACAAACCGAACCCTTAATTTCGCTGAATGAATATAAATTGAGTGCGAGAAAAAGCTTTTAGAAACAGAATCTGCATTAAGCGTGCGGGAATTTGTCTCCGGCGAAAGAGAAGAGGAAAAAAAAAGACGGTACAAAGAGATCGGACAGGAGAGAGACGACGCGAGAGAGCATATAGTGAAGTGTGTATGATGAATCTGCTCTATGTGGAAGATTCAATCAGGCAGCAGCAAACTGTGGCTGCAGGAGGAGGAGGAGGAGGAGAAGGAAGAACTCTGCACCGGATCAGTCATTCTTTGTTAGAGCTGTCGGCCGCATCAAAATATCTGCATGAATACGACTTTTCATGAACGTTCGGCCACATTTTAGCAGCAATAGGGACATTCAACCGCCTTATTTTTACATTTTAGACGTAAAAATCCACATAAATCTACTTTTTGACCAACATTCAGCCACATTTTGCTGATTTTTAGAAGCAATAGCGACATTTAGAGCTTTCAACAGCCGGAAATTACCAAAAAAAAACGCTTGAATATCCAAGAAAAAACACAAAATATGACTTATATTCCAATTACTTGAAGAGCAACTTAAAGGTTGGCGACCCCTGTCAATTAATGTTGAGGAAAATGCTTGAATTTTGCACTAAAATAACATTTAAAGTTGGTTTTATGGCAGAGAGAACTGTCAGCTGGATCAAAATCAAGCAAGCGCCTTATTTTTACATTTTAGACGTAAAAATCCACATAAATCTACTTTTTGACCAACATTCAGCCACATTTTGCTGATTTTTAGAAGCAATAGCGACATTTAGAGCTTTCAACAGCCGGAAATTACCAAAAAAAAACGCTTGAATATCCAAGAAAAAACACAAAATATGACTTATATTCCAATTACTTGAAGAGCAACTTAAAGGTTGGCGACCCCTGTCAATTAATGTTGAGGAAAATGCTTGAATTTTGCACTAAAATAACATTTAAAGTTGGTTTTGTAGCAGAGACAGAGCTGTAACAACCTTATTTTTACATTTTAGACATGAAAACCCACATAAATCTACTTCTTGACGTATATTTGGTCACATTTTGCTGATTTTTAGCAACAATAGCGACATTCAGAGCTTTCAATAGCTGGAAATGACAAAAAATGGCTTGAATATCGAAGAAAATAGTAAAAAAAATATGATGAGATCCTTCAATCTTTCAATTACATGAAGCAGAAGCTGCATTTTTGCACTAAAATAACATTAAAAGTTGTTTTTATAGCAAAGACAGAGCTGTCAGGTGGATCAAAATCAAGCAACCGCCTTATTTTTTACATTTTAGACATAAAAATCCAGACAAATCCTCCTTTTTGACATAAATTCGGCCACATTTAGCTGATTTTTTAGCAATAATACTGGCATTTAGAACTTTAATGTGCAGAAAATGACAAATGTTTAAAGAGAAACTTAAAGTTTGGCGACCCCTGTCAATTAATGTTGAGGAAAATGCTTGAATTTTGCACTAAAATAACATTTAAAGTTGTTTTTATGGCAGAGACAGAGCTGTCAGCTGGATCAAAATGAAGTAACTGCCCTATTTTTACATTTTAGACATGAAAATCTTGATAAAATCTACTCTTTAACGCACTTCTTAGCTACAATTTGCAAATTTTGAGCAACATTTCTTGTGTTTTATTTGCAGAAAATGACAAAAATACCAAAAATCGACTAAACCAAACTGTTTGTCACAAGAAAATATCATGAAACCTTCCAATTACTTGACGAGCAACTTGCAGGTTGGCGACCTCTATGAATTAATGTGTAGGAAAAGGAAGCTGGATTATCTTTAAAAATATGTCTGTATGTGCACTAAAATAATATCTAGAGATGTTTCTGGAGCAGAGCCGGAGCTGTTAGAAGAATCAAAATGAAGAAACCGCCTCAGTTCCACATTTTAGATGTTAAAATCTACTTTTTGATGCACATTCGGCTCCATTTTGCTGATTCTGCGCCAAACTTCTGACAACAAGGACTTGTATTAGCAGAAAATAACAAACTATGTCGTAGAAAAACACTCAGAAATCTTCCTCAGTTTCCCAAAAGCCCAAATCTGTTCAAAACCCCAAACAGTAAATGTGATATGAGGGAAGGAACCCAGAGAAAAGACGAAATCCTAAACAAGACATACTTGAATGAAGTGATTTTGAGGAAATATCATGACTTTTATGTTAGATTTGGTTAATTTTACAGATTAAACTGAAAGTGACACATGATAAGTTCAAGGACCAATGAAAACGTGGAAATATGGAGATTTTTTTGTTTTTTACAGCTTCTGGCTCTGGAAAATATTTTCATTTTGGTGATTTTTAAAAACGTAACATGTCCGACAAGAGTTTGTTTTGAGGGCACTGGTAAAAATGCTGAAACTTTCACCAAAGTTTGTAGTTTGACATAAAAAAATCAAGAAATAACTACTCAAACTCTAATTTACAAGAAGTATTAAAGATAAAATATCTCACACCTCGAGGAAAGAGTAGCATGAAGAAACACAGGTCTAATCCAACAGCGTGAACGCTCACCTTTATGGGTGTGGGTTTGATTTGAAGACGATCCAGCTGTGCAGCATCTGGAGTCGAAGGATTTCTCATCTGGCAGCTTCATCTTTGCATTTCTGTTCACTGGCTTGAGCTAAAACACAAGAAAAAGACACGTTAGCATCCTGGAAAACAGCATTAACGTCCAGAATTTACTTTTTTCTTCCGCTGAACCGACGAGTTCGATTACAAGATCAAAATATCAACAGCAAGAAAACGTGAAAATTCCTGCTAAAATTATCTTTTAAAAGCTGTAATTAAAGCTGATTATAATAATAATCTAACCTTTATTGATCCCCTTGGGTTCCTTCCTTCTCTGCATTCATCCTATTCAAAGTTAACCTTAACTATACATACTAGGAGCAGTGGGATGCCGCGGTGCAGCGCCCGGGGAGCAGTCAGGGGTTAAGGGCCTTGCTCAAGGGCCCACAGTGGTGGTGACTGGGACAAGCGGTCGCTCTCACTTTCCCTCCTCAACCTCTTGCCAGTCCGGGGACTCAAACTGGTCAAAGTTCGCTTCACAACCCACTAGACCACCACTGCCCCTTGTTAGCACTTGGTTAGCTTTAGGTTAGCGCTCTGTTAGGTCTCAGTTAGTGCTCTGTTAGCTGTCATTTAGCTCTCGGTTAGCTCTCTGATAGCTCTCTGTTAGCACTCGGTTAGCTCTTGGTTAGCTGTCAGTTAACTTTAGGTTAGCGCTCTGTTAGCTCACGGTTAGTTCTATGTTAGCTCTCGGTTAGCTCTCGGTTAGCTCTCAGATAGCTCTCTGTTAGCACTTGGTTAACTCTTGGTTAGCTGTCAGTTAGCTTTAGGTTAGCGCTCTGTTAGCTCTCGGTTAGCGCTCTGTTAGCTGTCTGTTAGCTTTAGGTTAGCTCTCGGTTAGCTCTCAGTTGGCTCTCTGTTAGCTCTCGGTTAGTTCTCTGTTAGCTCATGGTTAGCG
>OMNN01012492.1:2583-14593 GCA_900302755.1 Chromis chromis
AACCAATCAGAGGAGGCAAATTAAGAAGCCACTTAGCATAACTGCACTGCTAAGAGGTCTGCACATGCACGCACATACACGTACACACACACACACACACACACACACACGTACACACACAAACACACACACACACACACACACACACACACATTTACACACACTCACACACACACACACACACTCACACACACACACACACACACACGCTGATGAGCTACAACATTAAAACTGCTATTATCCTATTACATTGGCACCTGTCAAAGGGTTGGACATATTAGGCAGCAAGTGAACAGTCAGTTCTTGAAGCTGATGTGTTGGAAACAGGAAAAATGGGCCATTTATAGATCTAAAAGGCTTTGACAAACTAGGATGGCTAGATGACAGGGTGAGAGTATCTCCAGTGCAGTTGTTAGTAGCTACCAAAAGTGATCCAAGAAGGGGACAACTGTTCAGGTCACTTTATTGCCATTGAAACATGTTAAAAATATGAGGGAACGAAATTTGTTACCCTCGTCCAGCAGCGTACTGAATTAATAACATTTTGCAGTAAATATCTACGATAGACCTATGATAAATAAATAAAAAGTTAAAAAACCTAAAACCCTATAGTAAATAGAACACATAGTTTAAAAAACCCCAACAAGCAGCATGTTAATGAATGAATAGTGCATTGATCAATGGCAGCAGTACAGAGTGCAGAGGACAGACTTTAAGCCAGAGAGTTCATCAGCATCACAGCCTCTGGGAAAAAGCTGACTTTAGCCTAGTTGTCCTGGCTTTGAGGCTGTGCAGCCTTCTGCCGGACGGGAAGGGGGTGAAAAGTTTATGTGCTGGGTGGGTGGGGTCCTTCATCATACATGACGCTCTGTCCTCCAAGGAAGGGAGGCTGCTGCTGGGTGTTTTTTGGGCACTCATTAACCATTCGTTGCAGTGCCTTCCTGTCAGCCGCAGAGCATTTCTCTTACCAAACAGTGATGGAGAATGTCAGTATGCTCTCCACCACACACTGGTCAAAGGAGCTCAGGACAGCAGGGCTAAGCCCGGCCTGTTTCAGCCTCCTCAAAAAGTACAGAGGTTAGTGGCCCTTCCTTATGATGCTGGCTGCATTGATGGCCTATTTGGGGTCATTGGAGATGTGCAGGCCCAGCTATTCGAAGGTTGACACCATCTCCACAGCTGCTCTTCCGATGAAGGGGTGGGGAGTGGCCTCTCCTCCTAAAGTCCACCACCATCTCCTTAGTCTCCCCAACATTGATGCAGAGATTGTTTGCTCTGCACCAGTGCACAAGTTTGTCCACCTCCTGCCTGTATTCAGACTCGTTGTCGTTGGAGATTAGTCCAACCACAGTTCTATCATCTGCAGACATCACTGTATGACTGCTCAGTACCTTGCAGAACAGTCATATGTGAGGAGCGTGTACAGCAGGGGGCTGAGGACACATTTCTGTGGGGAGCCAGTGTTGAGTGTGATGGTGGAAGATGAGATGCCGTGGATCTTCACACACTGTGACTTGTTTGTCAAGAAGATAGGTCAAAGTGGCCATGTTGACACTGAAAGCGCTAACCATGGGCATGTGCATATCAGAACTGGACCATGGAGCAATGGAAGAAAGTGGCCTGGTCTAATGGATCACGTTTTCTTTTCCAGCCTGTGGACAGCTGGGTACACATGGATTGTGTTACTGTGAAAGAGATGGCAACAGGATGAACTATAGGAAGAAGGCAAGCCATGGCCATGGAGGCAGTGTGATGCTCTGGCCAATATTCTGCTGGGAAACCTCGAGTTCTGCATTCATGTGGATGTTAGTTTGCCACATAGCTCCAACCTAAATATTGTTGCAGACCACATACAGTACTTGTAAAAAGTACTACCACCCGTGAAAGTTTTCCCCTTCTATTGCGTTTCAGCATTGAATCATGGCCAATTTAATTTGGCTTTTTTGATAAGAATGAACAAATATGTCTGTGTGGATTCTCAGTCATCCAGGTCATTGTAATCATAGGAGCTTCAGTAGAAATCAATAAATTAACGAATAAACACTCTTTCATGTCAAAGTTAAAACCGATTTCTACAAAGTAACGTCATTTAATTAAATTTTAAGATGAAAAATAAGTGATATTTAGTAGATGCACCTCAGTTACAACATGGAGCCTGTGTGGACTGGTCTGCACATCTGGACACTGCAATTTGACTCCATTCTTTTTTTTTGCAGAAGTGCTCAAGCTCTTTCAAGTTGCAACAGCCCTTTTTATGTCCAGGCACACATTCTAGATTGGATTGAGGTCTGGGCTCTGACTTGGCCACTTCAGAACATTCACCTTGTTTTGTTTAAACCATTTCTGTGTGGCTTTGGCTGTATGGTTCAGGTCACTGTCTTGCTGAAAAACAATCTTCTCCCAAGTCACAGTTCTCTTGCAGACTGCACTGCAGACTACTGTGCTGCATTCATTTACATCAAGGTTTTTACTTGCATGCATGCTGCCTAAAAATAGGACACCTTGGTTTTAGTGTGTGAGTGTGAGTGTGAGTGTGTGAGAGAGAGAGAGAGAGAGAGAGAGAGAGAGAGTGTGAGTGTGAGTGTGAGTGTGTGAGAGAGAGAGAGAGAGAGAGAGAGAGAGAGAGAATATGCATTTTATTATAATATGCAAATTTTTTTCCACTGTTCTCAGACATACAGTCCCAAGTGTGATACATACATAAATGAAAAAGTAAGACTGTATGACACTTTAGTAGTTAAAACTACTTCCTGAAACTGAGCAGTTCTGACTTTGTGTTTTCCCTGCTCAGCTACATATAATCTGGGCTAAAATAGTTTTTAGGAAAAACCGCCAGCTTCTTGAATTGAAATCTGACTAGACACTGAAAGTACTGACTGAAATTGACTGAAAGTACTCACTTGACAGGCAGAGGCGATCTCTGTAATTGCTCAAAAGTGCAATCTTTGTCTGTGTTTTCTCTTCCAGATAATATGTCATACTTTTAGATGAAGGACCACCCAAGACACAGCATGTGTAACAATCTGTTGCCTTTCTCTAAGCTGTAAAATGGCTGACACAACACAACCTGACTAAGCCGTAAAGCTTCCCCACCTGTTGCACTTCTCTTTACACTGCTTTTTAATACCTGATTTATTTTCCCGAATAAATAAAACCTATTTTAATCAATTTATTCTTTGATTTGTGTGAATTCATTAAGAGAGTGAAAAATGCCAGCGGAAGATGAATGTACTTTATTTTTATAATATTGTCAACTGTCTAAATACTGAATATTAATGTTGAAATCAAACAGTGGTGATTTATTTTTGTGGATAGAGAATGTTGCATGACAAACCGTGGCTCATGAAGTGGGTAAGATGTTGAATTTTCAGTGTATTAATATATTATGTATTGTTCTAACAGTGTTTGTCTAGGTGGTGTATCTCATCTCCCTTCACCTCCCTGTTGTCTCTTTCTACATTTCCATGTCACAAACATTCTCACATCATGCTTCCATGTCTAATTGCACTGACAGCATCACTATAATTTAAAGATACAAGTTATGGTCTGTACAGATGCTGCTTTTGAATGAGGTTGTGCATTTGTGTGGAGCCCTGCATTTGCTGTTAGGAATACCTATACACTGTAAAGATGATGATGATTTATCTTCATCATCTTTTCAAGGCAAGCACAGAAATGATGGTAGAGAAATGGTACAGGAGCTGATTTATCTCTGACTTTACTTAATTTTACACAGTTTCATCAGCATAGGACAGATTGTTGAGGAGTATTGGAGCCACATCATCCACAAAGTCCTTAGTAAAACTGGCTATACTATATGTACTTACCATTTTTGCCTGTTTGAAGTTGCTCTGTTTAATAGCACAATGAGAGCAGATGTGTAGCAGCAATATGTGGTGTACCGGCTAGGATTGGAGGTAAGGAGTGGCAGAGTTGCATCCTGCTGCCTTCATAATATAAACCTCCAGTCTACAGGTGTAGAAACAACTGCTCAGTGTTGGAAAGCATTTTAAATGTGTCTGATTTTGGCCATGCGATAATACATATGGTGTGCACATTCAATCCACATTCAATTGTTTTCTGATAAATGTATACAAATTACAGGTTTTTGAAGGGCTGGAAGTACTAACATCTCTTGTAACTTTGACTTCACATACTAAATTAAAGGGACAAGTCTCAGCTTTAATCTTAAATAGGTTTACATCAATACATAAATAATTCTGTGGCAGATACGGCTCTTTTAACACATAATGCACATGTTTTAGGATTTTAAAATAATTGGATAGAAACCTATGAAGTAAATGTAATGTTCTGTGGGTAATCACTAACTGTCAATGACTGTCTGAAGTCTTGGACCCTTAGATGTCAGCAGACATTTTGTGTCTTCTCTGGTGAGGCTCTCCCAGACCTTCACTGCAGCCACCCTCAGCTCTGGTGGGGTCTGTCCAACTTTAGGCACCTGACCCTTGGAGCAAATGGAGGAAATGCATCTTTATTATTCATTTGGAGGAGTAAGGTTCTGGTTTTGCTTCCTATCATTTTGACTTTTTAAAAATACACATACAATCATACAGTTCATGCAATTAGGTGATTATATTTATAGAGACATTCAAGAAGGAAACTAAGCAGAGTTGGCTCTGTCTTGAAGAAGTTTTCTTTATTCAAATTTGCATAAATTACTTTTACTTTTTTGAGCTTCATTATCATCGTCTTTTTTCATTCGTAAGGTCGCACACAACTCCACTTCAGTCTAAATATCAACTGTCACTTCTTAGCTCTGAGCCATGTGTGGGCTCTTCTGTGCATTAATACAGCTGCCCAACCAATACTTAGTAGTATGCAAGTATGGACTTATTGCTGACCCCTTGCAATTTCGGCATTATGTTTTGAAACTGTTACATTTCTCACACAGTTACTTTGTATTGCTTTTAACATACTCAGATTACTGTCATTTCCATAATTTTGTTGCTAACTGAATGTGCTGAAGCAGAGAGCTTAAACAACAAAAATCTCCAACTGTCCAAATACTTAGGATCTAAAATGTATTTTTTTACAAAGATGGAATAATGACAATTATCAGCATTTAACTAATTTTACATTAAAGACACACTGAATCATTTTTCACGGAAGTATATATGTGTGATAAAGAATAAATCTGGAGCTACATGCCAGCAACTAAAACTCTGTCCCAAACAGTCAGTCAGAGGCAAACCTGTGTGAGAGCAACATGAATACTTATACTTAAGTAAAAGCAGCAATATTCACATAGGTTTGCTGTTTCTTCTGCTCTGGCCATGGATGAACAATATGAAACTAGAAAACCACTCGGAGAGTGCAGACCTCCGCCAAGCAGCTCATTTCCACCTTTGAACCCTTCCAAAAATTCCTGGATCCAGATGGTAGTCCAGAACATCACCAAAATCACCTGTTCCTTGTCCCATTATCAACATTTCCTGAAATTTTCATCAAAATCCGTTCATAACTTTTCAAGTTATCTTGCTAACAAACAAACAAACAGACGAACGCTGCTTCGCTTGGCGGAGGTAACAAGTGTAAAGCTCTTCAAGGAGTCATCAATTTTTGATAGATTCTGATGTGTCTTGCAAGAAAACAGGTTTAATACTTGCAGTGCAGATTATACTGGTCCTTACATGGAATTGTTTGTGTATTGTTAACAAACTCGCTTACATTACACATTGCCCGATGAGGTCTAAAGTCCAATGGCCTAATTTTTCTGGCAGCAAAATGACCAGTGCAAGTAGCACTCTGACAGTTGGGTCATTTCCTCACCTTGATATGTGCTTTGCCCAGTTGTGTGTGCCAAGTACAGAGTGTATGGTGGACAGTTAGGAGTATTTTGGTGGAAACTCTGTCTTAGTCATGATCTGGAGTGTTACATCCTCAGGACAAAGCCTGTTTATGGGTAAAACATCAGTCTGCTGCTACTTTGGTGATTTGATCAACAACACCAGTCAGTGCCTGTGTGTCGTTGCACAGTTTTACCATCCTCTTCAGAGCAGTTAACTGAGTGCACACTAACACTGATGTATTTAAGACAAATTGGGATCAACTAAGCAAAAATCTTGTACTGGAGTGGCATATGTAACAGAGCCTTCTTAGCTGTCTTTGCATGTCATGTGTCCTCTGACTAAAACAGCAATATCAACACAAGTCTAATGTACGTTGTGCTCAATTTGTGTTATCCATTTTAAATATTGATTGATAATGCTCCATATTTTTTGAGGAAATTATTCACAATTAGCAACCCTAATGTCCTGCCACAAATTGTGTTCTCCCTTTACGACATCTGAGTTACAGCTGACGTAAACAAAGGATTGGGCTGAGGTTACCAATACTGATCAGTTAAAAATGCCTTGATCAGCCCTGATCCTGATGTTTGGGATCGGATCAGGACATCCCTGCCCGTAAGTATTTTTCTGATATAGTATATTGACATATTTTATATTCGTTGAATCAATTGCTCAAATTGTGTTGATATAAAGAGACATTCTTGCCAGTTTAATCAGAGAAAATACAAAATTTTACAATTGTATAATATATTAATTATGTCTCAAAAAAGTTTTTTAGGGCAGTGGATGTCATGTGACCTTCAATTCTGACTGTGGTCACCTCAACAAAATATCTGAGCTGAAAGGACTTTGCTGCCCACAGTAGTCTTAATTTCAGACAGACAGTCTTATCAAAATACACATGCTGTTGCCACCAGTAACACAACTAGTGTACTAATATGTATGGGTACCAATGGCTGGCTAGACAACAGCCAAACAGTCTTGAAAGTGAGATGTTTTTGCACAACTCTCAACAATCATGTTGTTTTTCCTGTTTATTTCTGGACAAAGAATTATGTTTGACTAATAACCGCTTTTATCCACGTACTGAGCAGGGGCATCAGAGCTTGTTTTCATGATTCTGACATTTCTAATAATATCTTCACTCTGTCCCATGGAGTAATTAGCTGGTCTCTGGGCTTCTTGAGGCAACCATTTTTGATTTGGTGGTGGTGATGGTGGTGGTGGCTGTGGTGGTTACAGTGTGCAGTCTGGAGTTAATCTGTAAGAAGTTTGTGTGTCTCACTAAGATGTCTGTCTGCTTGTCAACCAGACATATCAGAGATGGAGTCATCATACCACTCCTATTCTCCCCCAGAAGAGAGGAGGTCCCGACAGTCTGACCTTTCCTCCCACTCTTCTAATGAAAGGGACAACCACAGGTAGGGTGGATAGAAGCTTGGTGGGTGGATGAGTTTAAAGTAAGTCTCACAACTTGACGCTAATGACTTTCACAATACTTGTGACCCAATTTGAATGTGACCTAGAGGACTGACTTATTGACTGCTTTCACAAAACCAAAGACTTGATTTGAGTCTCGTTTAGGTCAAATGTCTTGTTTATCGCTATTGACTTCCTACAATGTATCTATGTTTTTACACCTTGTCTTAAATATAAGGTAGTCTGACTCACTGGATGTAGACTACAGGTATAAGCTGTCCATAGGCCACGCATTTCACACAGCTTTCTCCTCCCCTTCTGCTATACACATTCTACTGTTCTCAAAATCCCTTTGACAACTGGAAACAACAACAACCTCCTGGTAGCAACCTATACACTGAAAATGTAAAGTTTTGATAGCAGTCCTGCTATTTTTTTCTACAAATTATCCATTTTAATGTTCACTTTCTTGCATCTACATGTTCTACCAAACAATTTCATCTCTATTATCAGTGACCACAGTCGCTGCATCCTGTTCTTAGTCCCGTCCAAGACGATCTTGATTGGTCTGAAGAAGTACAAGCGCGCCAGAGCTTTGTTTCCCCCATAGCAGAATGATAATGAGGTGTAGCCAGACCATTCTACTATGTGATACCACATACGAGACTATGAGAAAAGGCATACTATGAATCCCACATTTTGGAAACAATCAGAACTCAGTAAGCATTCACATAGTTATTCGTTTGAAAAGCCAGGAAATAGTATTTACAGATGTGCGCTATGGATGTGAATGAGTAAATCGATGTTGTTCCACATGTGTAGAGAGCTTGGATGATTACGAAAGGATCAAGAAAGACCACGGAAAATTGCAGCTGAGATACTGTCTAGGTAGACACAGCTTTACTGTAGTTTTGTCCATCTCCTACATGAGATAATCTACTTGAATTGTTTGCTTTGTAGTTCTTTTAGAGGCTCTCATTCTGTGTGTGTTTGTGTCTGGGTAACAGGGAAGAACAGAGGAGAACACCCGAGATGTCAGCAATGGCCTCTCCATTTAGAGTGCCTGAAGATCCCCTGGCGTCAGCTGAACTGAACTCAGATGAACAGCATATGGAGGAGCCTCCAGGTTATCTCAGCCCTCACATTTACACATACAGTACATGATGATCATTGTTATGCAGAGGCTCTTTGACAAAAGCAGTGCAGCTAAATATGCTGATACAGTATATTGATATTTAAAATCTAAAACCCCCCTTAATTGATTTTTTTGTTTTGCTGGACAAATTGCAAACACAACATCTGACAAATGATCATTTTAGAAAACTTTATAAGCATTTCCTATTTACATTTCAGTCGTGAAGCCACACTTGCACTTGTTTGGATGTTGTGTTTGTGTTCAACTGAAGAATGTAAGTCCAATATTCAGTATCCTTTTAGCTCTGTTTTTGGTCACTTACTCCTGATGGAAATATCTGGCTCATTAGCTGCTAAATGCTCATCTGTGTTCATTGGCCAGTCTCTAACTCTGTGCTGCTTAGAGATGAGCAGATGGTGTATAGTGTGTTTATGAGAAGTTTTTATAAATGAATTAGGTCTGGTGATCATATCACATACAATCATATCGTAACTTGTCACTGCTGACTCTTTATCTGAGCATCTCTAAAGAAAATCATTATCAGCTGCTTCTCTCTAAACTCTGACAGTCCTTTGAACTAATTGGTAATTTCTAAAGTTTCATTTTCTGTCATTTACTTTTTTGATCTAATAGGTTGTTAGCAGCTAAAAAAAACAGATATTAACAGTCCTGATTTTCTTATCCACAGCTGCTGTAACAACCACACCCAAGATTCTCCTACGACCTTGTCCAGAAGACGAAAAAATATATGGGCAAGTTTTTCTTTTTCTCCTTTCACCGTTCTCTGTACTTAATTTTTTTTTACTGTGTCTTTCTTTCCCAATTTATCTTTTTAATCAGTCACATGAAAATGTACGCAACAGAAAAGAATATACATGTGAAACCCTGAGTCAATTCAGTATCTAAATGCACCCATCAAATGATGATTATCAAACTGATTAAACTTGCCTGTGTATAATTCCAGGTGACTGGTTGAGATGAATGGAGAATAGGGAGAGAAAAAATTAGCATTGAGCAGCAACAAACAATAAACACTGAACAGGTTTGTGAGGACAGTAACTGCAGATCTGAAACGTGTAGCTGCAGAGCCAGGGGTACTGGGAGAGAGAGGACAGAAAGGACAAACACAAACTACAGGAGAGAATTTAGACATTTGCCCTGCACTCTCATGTTAGTAAACCTGGTCAGTATTGTTAATGGAGGCATGTGTTTCTGCTCCTGCAGGCCAAACACAGTGATGGTAAATTTCCAGAAGGGAGACAGTGTTGGGCTGAGGCTAGCAGGAGGAAATGATGTCGGCATCTTCATTGCTGGTGTTCAAGTGGGCAGTCCTGCTGAGGAAGAGGGCCTCCGCGTTGGAGACCAGATCCTAAAGGTAGTCAGCCCGACACAGAACTTATTTCATAGCCAAAAAGCACTTTGCATTCTGAAATATATTCGACTGTTTCTACTTCCTACAATGTCAAAAAGGGCGGCTTTTTATTTTACATTACGTAAAACACTACAACTAATTCTTCAGAAACCATCACATTTTAATTTTATTGATTAAATATTTCATTTTGTCTAAACCCTTGTCTTGGCTTGCATAGTTCTTTGAACTTGCAGATCTGTTTGAGCTACATTAAAATGGTCTGTGGTGTAAACCTTTGTCTTGTTTGTTTGCTTTAAACTTGTTAATTTGTTAAGCTCTCTGGAGGTTCTGTGAACTCATATGTCCATTTCCAAAATTCAATATTTGTCTTAGTTTATTTTCTCGGTTTGAAAATGAACTGCAGTTATCAATTTAAAATGCTGCTGCTGCCATTGGAGCCACTTTGTGCTAGTGTCAGTACAAAGGCCACATGTTAAGGTCTTACCAGCAACTTTATGAAATTATAAGTTACTGAATTAAGTACTAACATGACCAGCAGCCATGACTGTATTTAACATGTATTAATGTAACACACAATAACTTTCCATCGTGTCTGTTTTCTTCAAAGCACAAAAAACAGGAGTCTCTGAAGCCTTTTAACTCTTTCATTGAAGGAGTTAACTTGCAACAGTCAATCTACTCATCATGTCAAGTGAAAGGAAACAAGTTACTCAAGTTATTTATGTTCATAAGTTCATAAGCAGTCTTAAAACTGTAACTTCAGTGTAGTAAACTCGCAGAGTTGACACAGAGAAAATTGTTGTGTTGTATGTGATATCTGAATAGCAAACAGTCCTAATTATGGTACCCTTTGTTTGTGTCTTGAAGGTGAACAACGTTGATTTTCAAGGTGTAGTGAGAGAAGAAGCAGTGCTCTTCCTACTGGAGATTCCAAAGGGGGATGTGGTCACAATCCTGGCCCAGAGCAAACCTGATGGTAAAACACCCCTTTAGAAACACCTAAAAACACAAAATTATGACCAGAGTTTTATTTTTCACACATGAAGTAAAACTATATAAAAAATATAGTTTAAATTTGAATAATAATTCAGCCTTTCTGTTGGACCCCTTTTATTTTTCACCCCCCTAGAAACTTTTGTATTTCACCATTATAGGTAAAAATGCCCAGAACGGTAATGAAGGATTACCATCAAGTTCACCAAGCACATTAATGCTCCCAAGTAGGTAACTCTATCTCTGTTTAGGGAAATTACTGGGCTTTTTAAAAATGGAAATATATACAGTGCCATGAAAAAGTATTTGATGATGTCTCCTATTTTTGCATATTTGTCACCCGTAAATGTTTCAGATCATCAAACTAATATTTATATTTATTGAATATTATACAGAGATAACCCACAAAACACAAAATGCAGTTTTTAGGTGAGGATTTATTAAAGATTTATTAAAACCCTATATTACCCATGTGAAAAATTAATTGCCCCCCTAAATAACTGTTTGGGCCACCCTTGGCAGCAACAACTGCAGCTAAATGTTACAGCTTGTGATCAGTCTTTTACATCACCATGGAGGAATGTTGGCCCACTCCTCTCTTGTAATAGTTTTAATTCAATCACATTAGGTGCTTTTGTCATCCAGGTCCTGTGGAAGCAAAGCAGCCCCAAACCATCACACTACCACCACCATATTTCACTGTTGGTATGATGTTCTTCTAGTGGAATGAAGTATTAGCTTTACACCAGATGTAACAGGACCCATGTCTTCCAAAGTTCCACCTTTTGACTCATCAGTCTACAGGATGTTATTCCAAAAGTCTTGGGGCTTATCCAGATATTTTTTGCAAATATCTTTGTTCTTTTTGGTCAGTAGTGGTTTGCACCTTGCATCTCTCCCATGGATGCCATTTTCACCCAGTGTCTGCCTCATTGTGGAATCATGTAGATGGACAGTTCTTTTGATGTTTGTCTGGGTTCTTTTGTGACCTCCTGGATTAGATATCAATGTGCTCTTGGAGAAATGTTGGTAGGCTGTCCACTCCTGGGAAGGTTCACTACTGTTCTATGTTTTCTCCATTTGTGGATAATGTCTCTCACTGTGGTTCTCTGGAGTCCCAGAGCCTCAGCAATGGCTTTGGAACCCTCCAGACTGATGAATGTCAGTGACTTTGTTTCACATCTGTTCTTGAATCTCTTTAGAACGTGGCATCATGTGCTGCTTTTTGAGACCCTTCAGCTACTTCACAATACCAGACAGGTTCTATTTAGTGATGTTTAG
>OMNN01012513.1:2655-16585 GCA_900302755.1 Chromis chromis
TCGAGTAACAAAAAAAAACACAACAAATACATATTCAGTATGGCGTGTGCCTGAAAGTGACTGAGAAAAATCATAGCAGCAGGTAAAGGTCCTTCAGAGCTCTAAATGCAGTTAGACGTTAATAATGCCATATTATATGAAGTGAGACGAGAAGGTGTGACAATATTAAACCGCTCAGCACTTGTCTTTATGTAACACATTAGCTGGCACAGTCTCAAGTCTGAATGTCATCATCAATGTCATAATAAGTCATCTGCTTTGATCAAACGAGCTGAACAGCAGTGAGCGTCCCTAACAGTACAGAAAGACAGTAAAATGTGTGTCATGAACTGCAGTCTGCCCTGATATTTGGCTCGATCGTCCTCCTGTAACAAACGCACGAGTACAAAAATAGATTTAGTTTAAATTTACATTAGCTTTGTCTCTTCATCTACACTGTTAGTGAGGAAAACAGGACAGCTGAAGGAGATCATCCCCGAGCAGCTCGACACCAAAACACTGAGGCTCGGAGGTTCATTTCCAGTTGAATGTTCGACCCACCAGCTCAAAGAAATTCTTGTTGGGTTCGTGAAAGAACTGGTAGAGTTTCTGCAGGATGGCAGGAGCCACGTGAGGGTGAGCCCTGCCTTTAGAGTCATGTAAACACCTCTCTCGCCCGTGGTCTCTCAAACAGTAGAATCCTTTCGTTTTATTGAAGTAAAAATTTGAGGCGTTTATCTGGGGTTCCAGCTTTAAGAACCTCTCCACCTTTTTCATCTCAGGGAAGGGGTCCCTGATCAACTCATCCCCGTCCACAACGTGAATGCTCTCCAGCGGGAAGTAATGCAGCCAGTTCTGCATGTGAACATAGTACAGGCTGCGATTGAGAGCCTTGTATCCCAGGTTGATCTCGCCATCCTTCACCAGCACAGATTCGATGGGCTGGTAGCGCTTGTGCTTCTGGAGACGGTTGTAAAAGACCTGGGTGTAGTCCGAGAGCACCCGCTCCGTGGGGTCTCTGAGGATGAGCAGCAGCTTGATGTCAGGGTTCATCTGGTGGATGCGTTTCGGGACTTTGCTGGAGGTGAAGTAGGCCGGCGTCTTCTCCACCGTCAGCTGGTCGGGGAAAGCGTAAGGCATCTGGCTGAGATACCACGGCAAGCCCTTCTGAAAGTGACTCTCCCAGTCAAAGAAGTGCACCTCGTTCTGAGCGGCGGCCACGGCGCTGTGCAGGCTGAGCATCTCAATCAACGCCCGCGTCCCCCCCTTCCTCACGCCGATAATTAGAATCTGAGGAAGCTGCTGGAGGGTCCCGTTGGGGTGGCTGGTGGTCCCGTTGTCGCTGGGCGATGCGGTGGGAGGTGAAGGTGGCCCCCCGTCAGCCATCGGCCTGGAGGGGATTGGGGGGGACTGCATTGCAAAGAGCAGCAGCCCGAGGAGTAAGGCTGCCATGAGGGAGGTCCTGACCCTGGAGGATTTCAGCCTGGCGAAAGCACCAAAACTGTATCCCACATTGAAATAGCAGCTGCCTGAGGACAACGGTCCGACCGAAAAGCAAAAAAGCAGCTCCTCTCTGCCAGCAGCAGTCACTGAGGGAAGAAAACAGCTGTGATTAGACGATAGCTGGTGAACACTTGGCAGAGAGGCAAAAACATGACTGGATTCATCAGTTTTATGACTCAAAGTCTGCAAGTTGAAGGAAGCCACATTTGCATCATTTATGACTATAGAAGTGATTAAACTTTCAACTCCACCCTGTAGTAAGTACAAATAATAAACAGGTTCAGCAGGAAAATATGGCTTCAGTTACTGGTGCAGCCTTTAATCCAACTATTTATTTAATCTAACTATAACAACACAACATGCGCACAATGCATTGTGTCAGATTAGCTCGATGATGAAACGTAGATAAACTGAGTGTTATCTGTTGAATAAGTCGTAGTTTACACCCATAAATATAAAATAAAATAAAGCCATACTGTAAACATTTGCCTGGTATTAAACAGTGATATTTAATAGCTGCAGGAGCTTTAACGCTGCAAATAAAACCCCGGAGATCTAAATTAGAAATTGAAACCATCGTTTTGCGCACGGACAATCCGACACCTCGCCTTCGCATCGACCACGAACCCCACCAAGTGCCGTGGATCTCTTACCTTTCTCACTATATTCGTCCACTCGTCACAGATTTCATGTCGTGCAGCTCGGTTCTCTGTGCTCAGATATATGATCCACCTTCTTTAAAAATTCTCCGTGCGCGTAAAAACTTGCCGCCGTCCGGAGCCACAACTTCACCGGAGCGCCTCCTGCGTGCGGTGGATCAGACCCGGACCGTCCTCCTGGTTTTTGAGTGCCAGCTGTTCGTGTGGAAGCCGACGCCTACATTACGCCTGCAGGACCACTCCCCCTTTACTGACTCACGTTGATGAAATGTTGTGGTATTTGACGGAGATAACGCCGCTGGTATGCGCGATATGAGAGGAGAGGAACGGAGGAGGGGGGAGAGAAAGAACCGGAGCAGGTGTGGGGCTTCATGGCCACACTTGCAGAAATGTGGACCAACATCAAGAAGTGCAGAATAAAAAAACACCGTGTTTTAATTGTGGCTCAAAATACTGTGACTTTCTTTTTAGTGGATTAAAAGAGTATTTACCAAAAAAGCATTCAAATGGAGCAGTGAGAGTTGCTCTTACTCGGTAAATTTGTTGCCCATAGAGAGTTTGTGCCTTTCTCAGGATTTGGATTGGGGGGAAAAAAAGAAGGAGGCCATTCAGCTGAGCCTCCAGGAGTTCTTTCTTCAACTGTTCGCTTTCAGGAGGGAATCAATGAAAGAGACAGACCAGTTATTCATCCCTGGCATTCTTCTCCTCCTTTGTCCACAAGTGCAACTGCATCTGTGGGCAGTCACTGAGTCCAAGTTGCACAATCTCACCACCTGTTGAGCTGCTTCTTTTTTTTTATTATTCCTTCCTCCAACGGTTCAGCAGCAGCAAGTCTGAAACATTGCTCCAATCCGAAGTGCAGATTTACTGATGTTGAATCAGATCATTGTATTTGTTTTGCAACTTCCTCTGACTCACCTTTGAGGGTGTGAGAAAGTTTGAGTGACTTCAAAGTTCTGATGAGTAAGTGGCACATCACTAATGTCAGATACCTTAGTCTGTGTCACTTTGCCCTGCAGAAATGAGAGATGTGAGAAACTAATGATTTATATTAGTGGAAATATGATTGGAAGAACATGTCCATATGCATACATAGCATCTGATGATTAAATATAAATCTAATATGTGTCAGCTTTAATTGGATGGTCACATATAGCCTGTGTCTAAAGCATGAAAGGCTCTATATGGAATATGGATTTATCCGATTTTACACGTTTGCAAATTTTCTGCTGTGTAGGACTTTTAAGCGAAGGCCATCACAAGCATTAACACCTACGCCCCGTGTATACTGGGGGGCTACCAGCAGAAGGTCAGGAGCCACAACAAAAGGTCAACCCCACTTCTTAAAAACATCCTTTCTTTGTAAAAGAACGAAAACGCAAGTGCTTTCCTGTTTCACCGTGTAAAGTCTAAGTGCTGATATGGCCGAGAGTTTCCCAACCCTCCCCCAACCACATTGATTTTTTAGATGCAGTTCAGTAATCTGCAGATTCTGCCCTCGTCTCTCCTCCTGGAGAAGTGTGAATTCAGCGGAGTCGTACAATACAATCGCGCTTTGAGGATCATCAGAAGTCCGACCACATTAACATGACAATAGTACATATTCACCAAGCGTAAATACCCTCCGTGCAACCTCGGTGACTTCCCCTCGGCCCCCAGCTCGCGCAGTTAAGCAGGATGAAATAACAACTAGTGGCAGAAGAAGTATTGTGATCTTATATACGATAAAAATGCTTCCCTACAAGTACAAGTCCTGCATTCTTAATGACTTGAGTAAATGAAGTGTCGGCTGAAAAATGCACCTAAAGTATCAGAAGAAAAGAATTTCAAGGTGACAGATTGGATTATTAAACCTTAAACATTAGATATATTAATCTAATTATAGGTTATTATATCTAATGCATTTTAGGTTTTAGCTGGAGGAGACAATTTTAACATCTGCATAGTTTCTCTGACCTTGTTTTCTTGCTTTGTGTAAAAACTAATAACTGCAGCTGTCAGAAAAATGTACTGAACTTTTAGTATAGAGTAACTTAACAATGACCTCAAGATTGTACTTGGGTACACACCAGATTAAAAGCACTTCCACCTCTGAATAACAATCACTTCTCTGTGATTTGGTGGTGTCACGCCAAGTGCATATTTCATCTTTAAAGACCCAAGTCTTATTAAATGTGTCTCCTTAATAGGTTCGAAATAAAGCCACAAAGTAAGTGCTGCATTTCATCTAAACAAGTCCCTTTCACTTCTGATGTAAGTCAGACAAATCTTGCAGTGTTGCTACACGATCAGAATGCTTGAAAACATTTTCCTTCAGTGCTTGTGCCAGCTGTGTACGGCATTAAAAACAGGTTTCATCTGGCTCTGGGAGCCGTAACAGCTTCCACGTAGTTATGGGTAAATATATGAAATGCCAGCTCTGAACGTCTCAAGACTATGATCACAATTTATGCGAAGAAAATATAGTGAAAGCTGAAAAAGTGTGTTTTATACAACACTGATGCTGCCATTCGTTCAGCAGACCAAACCTAAAACAGCTCAGCTTTCTGTTAACCTTGTATGTGCTCTTTGGAGAAGCAAACCTCGAAGGAGAACCTGAAATAGCTTAATTAATGCAGAGCTGTAATCACATTTAGGCTAAATTTACTGCTGTAAAACACACCATTATACAGAAACAAAGACATGCATCCAGGAGTTTGTGCATAAAATATTTCTGTGTGGAAAACTGATTATGTGTTTTCATTGACACAGAGGTAGAGCCTCAGTTCTCCTGCAGGCTCTGTAACACTACACTGTTTTACTCTTCATATTATTTTCCTCTACTAAACCATTTTCTCATCATTAGTTTTCAATACAGCACATATAGCTCTGCCTGCAGGCTACAAACAGTAATGTTGTTTGGCTTTGATTCTCCAAATGATTATTCTTATTTAGGTGAGGGAAATTAGAATTTTTTGTAATGCTCACTCATTTATTTTTCTTACTTTATCTGTGAAGCAGAAATGTATTGAATTTGTTGTGGTTCTCTATCATTCTAAACACCTGAGGAGGCACAATAGTTATTTCTCCACACAGTGGCTGTTATTTTCTATCGCCTAATTCCACAGTTTAATTACAGTATATATGCTGTGAATCATCACCCGTCACACACCCACCCGGGGCACACCACAGGTCATCAGCTTGTTCTATAGCTTCATCTATTTAATGAAATGCTGTTCTTTCTTCAAGTGGGTTCATTACTACAATTATTTCTGCTGGTAATACAAGATGATGACAAACGACATGCATCACAGTAATAAAAATGATCATATCACCAGCAGGCTGATCTGAACAGAGAGGTATGTTTGTGAAAGCCAGTTCAAGGAAACTCAGAGACACATTGGCAAATTAAACGAGTCCTCTTTGTTGCGGAATGTTTTCTGAAATAGCTGCAGCCACCTTTATTTCACTCGACGAGGAAAGTTGGAGCCAATTCCAGTGCCCAGGTGCAGCTTCTACGTTTGGCTCATTTCACAAATACTGTAGACGTGCCCACGAGGAAAGCATAATGAAGTCGAACACTGCAAACTGTCAAAATAATTAGTGTCTGCAAAATTTGAATGGTTATTTTTGGTGAGGAAGACAGTTTCAGACCTAATTTGTAACTCCATTACAGATGAGAACCCAAAAAGTGGTCAAATCACAACCACATCACAGGTCAACAACTGATCAACAACTGATCATCCATCAAAAGTCCGACTGCTTGGTCCAGTCTATTAATGTTTACACTAAAAGTCTCTTACAACAACTGACTATCTTCGAATTAACTGGGCGATGAACATTTCTCTTCTTACATCTGACTGGAACTGCACTGAACCATCAATTACCTTTAATTCAAACTGAACCATGCTGTTCTGTACACTGAAGTGCAGCCATTTTCTCTCGGTTTAGTAACAATCGATCCAGAACTGAGCTTGGTGAGTGCTGACCAGGACCAGAAGGAAAGAACACATTACACAGAGGTGCACCAGGCTGCTGTCTGACATCCTTCCAGTCTATGAGTGACATTGGTCTCTTGGGTCCTCTGCAGGACTATTTTAGTTGTTCCAGACTGCAGAGAGAGTTAGCTTTTAGTTTTTATGCACCAAGCTGGCTGAACAGTCCATCTGAGAGCAACTGACACAGTTGATATCCTTGAACACAAACCAGAAATCTACCAGTTTAGCTTGACATTTGATTAGAAAGTTCAGTGGCTTTTTCCTATTTTAATCATTTACTTTATTGTATTCATGTTTTAATCTGCTTCAGCCCGGTCTCACTGCCAACTCGTCACATCCTACTGCTGTGTCAGAACTCGTCGGTGTCTCATTTGAAAGCACTGGGTACCATTTAGTGTCATTTTTCAACACTCAGTGTAGTCTAGTAGACCTATAAAAATCTGTGAATGTCAGAAATAGCCAGCATGAGTCCACCGCCAAATGTTCTCTGCTCACTGTCGCTCCTCTTCAGCTAACAAGAAGTTTGATTTGAGAACGGGTGTTTCTATTCCAAACCATGACCTCCTCCCGACCTTACCCTAGTAGTGGTGTGTCAACTTAAATAGTGAGAGTGAACAAGAGTTAAGTCACAAACTAAGTGAAAAAGTAATGGATTGACACGGGACACAAACCTAAGTCTGAAAGTTCTGTGACTTACACTTCCTCCTCCACCCAACCAGGAAACTGGATAAACTGGAAAACTGGATAAATGCTTACATGTCTATCAGTGTTAATCATTAACGTGGGTGACACCAGCACCAAAGCACACCTTGGATTTATCTCTCATAAGCAGACAGCTTTGACAAATGGCAGTATATGACCGCCTGTAAATGAGAACTGGTTGATTGTTCTATTCTCTTATCTCTTATCTTATCTTTTGTCTATCTTTATCTTTACAATGTATTATTAAACCTTGTTTTAAATTCCTTTGAGCACTATTGTCTCAAATTGTTTTATTTTTTTTCGTATTTACAATTTTTTTCCCAGCTTGTCAACCACCTGTAAAGCTCTTTCAATAGCTTACCACAAGTCATTGTCTCCATACTTAAATCTTGTCACAACATATTACAAATTTGTGGCTGGCTCTGTGAGGGCTGCTAATTTTCACATTTTCTTGAAAGATAGATAGATCGATAGATAGATATTTTATTAATCCCGAGGGAAATTTAAGTGTAAAATCCTTGTAAGTATAACAAAGCAGCCTCCCCGAAGCTGCCTAGGACTCAGTTTCTTGCTGAACAACACTTCAGTAGTGGCTACGTGGAAATATCTACATTCACTGATAATGTTTAGGCTACTAGTCTGACATTCTTGACTAAATGTACAGACACATATGTATCTGCAAATTAGTTCAACATGTTACTACTGTATGCTGTAGTTATAATAATAATACAAAAGACATAGTAGTGATTTATGTAGTTTCATAGTGACTACAGGAATGTACCGCAGAGAATAAAGCAGAACTATTTCCAAAACTGAATTAAAAACAGTCTATGTATCTGGCTGGCTGGGAGGAGTTAATGGGAATACGAATTAAGCTAAAGTTGGATCAAGCAGGCTTCAGTAATTAAGATCACATTATCTGTTTCCAGAAAGCTGCCAAAGCTGCTGCATACAAACTAAAGATATAGATGCTGTAACATTCTTCTGACAAATATATTTGCACATTCATCACGTCAAATCTCCGTTGACATAAGCAACAAACCAAAAAACAGAAAGAAAGAACAACAACTTTTCCCCATGTGCCGTCTGGAAACTGCGTCGTACTGCTGTCATTGTGCACCAGTCTGTACGTCACATCGTGTAAAAGCCCAGCTTTTGTAAGATGGGGCGAGCGGAGGGGAAGAGGGGAGAGGTTGGGATTCAATCATCATGCCCGGGCACGCTCAGTGACGTTAAGTCATGGGAAAGCAGCAGCAGTGCTACATGGGAATCATGAGTTTCACAATGACTCATCTGGGCTTCCACATGCAGGCGACTGCAGGGTGCAGCTAAGATGAGGTGATCTCTGCCAGTTTCCTTGTACGTCTTTTCCAGTAAACAGGCACTAAAGTAGACACGGGAGACTTACTTGGCATGATCAACCTTAAATATCTATTCGACTCTAGATTTAGTTTGTCATATTTGACAAGTGTTTTTAAAAACGTCATCGTAGCTTTTTCCTGTTACCTGTCACTGTGCTTGCTTTTAAATAAGGTATCGGATGGCATTAAAGTTTTCTTTAAAGAATAGAAAAGGCAAGAACAGCCTGTGTTTGCCGGAGTGTCGCTGCTGAGGTTTACTTCATTTACTAGATAACACGGCATCTCCATTATTATTTTATCTCCTGGGGCAAATCATTACCAATTAAACAAGTAGATTGTGAAATGAGTTGAGACAAATAAGCCTTTTTTGTTTGTCGACATTTCTGCACAGATGCACAGAGGAAGAGCTTGTTCTGTAACAGTAAACATCATTATCAGTCACAAAGGGAAGTGCAGTAGATGCTGCATTTTCTGCAGGTTTACAGTTGTGCAGAACGATGAGGGATTACTATTTATAGCCCACAGTAAACGCTAAAGGTAAGAGGAATCTCTCTGTATTGGTAATTACTGCAGAATTTGGTGCCTGTGCCAGGTGTAAATCCTTGGAAATGGCCTTCATTACGAGGACGCTCGCAAACTGTGGCTAAGAAGTGAGGATAATGACAGTGTGGGATTAACCCTGCTTCCAACTCTGTTTACTCCTCTTCCTCCAAGCCCTCCCTCCACAGCCGCCAGCAGCCAGCCCCTTCTCCCTCAGCTCTCAAAGGAGGCCCTTTGCTCAGACAATGCAAAAGCTTGCCCAAGGGGGGTTTTGATCATCCTGTGATGCGGCGCTGTGTGACAGGCCTCAGACACAGATATTTAGTTTCCTTCTCAAAGAACCTTAACTCCGGAGATTAGCGGAAAAACTTCTGACACAGCTGCAGTTGAAATATTTTTACTACGCTGCAACCAGCCGTTACCTCTATCTCCACCTCAAAAGGAGAGCGAGATGCTTGAATGTGTTTGTATGTGAATGTGAGCGGTGCTGTGTGTGTGTGTGTGTGTCTCTGTGCGCGCGCCTTTTTAAAAAATTGTTTTTCATCTTCTCTCATTTTTCGCTGGTACTTACGCTCCCCCCCTCCCCTCAAAGTCAGGCCAAGGTTTACCGTGGCTTCTGAATCAGCCGGCTTCTTTCTATTTAAAAGTAAGTTTTCAAGCATATGAAAGGAGGGATTAGTGGCTATTTGGTGTGAAAAATGTTTTGGAAAATCCACTTGAGTGCATTTTAAAACTCTCCCCAATCACAAAAAAAGGAAATTCAAATAGACGGTCTTGCATGTGGGCATTTGATGATCCTTAAACCAGTGACAGTATTTTCTATTTCATATCCAGCTCCACTAGGCAAGTCATGTGTTCATTAAAAATAAAAATCTCTTACCTGTAAGAATGTGCTATCACAGTTAAAGGTGTCATAATGAAGTTTTGTATTGTACCATCTGCAGAAACAGAAAACTGGAACATCTGCGAAAAAAAAATTAATAACACCTTGTTTTAGAGCGAGACAGTTAATAAAGATGTGTTTTAAAATATTAAAATATAGCCTGAGTGACACCCTGAAAAATCACTCTCAATATAAAAAACAACTTAAAATATAACCACCTAAAAGACAGTAGAGATTATGGATAAAATGAGAGCAGATATGAAGAGCTCTGGAAATATGTTTACAGTACAGTTGCTTCTGTTTACAGTGTAAATACCTGGAAACATGAACTGACCTGTGAGGTTGAGCTCCGAGCAGATGTTTAGCTCTGACGGCAGATGTTCAGGTAAAAGGTGCCTGTAAAATGCATCTCTGAGAAAAAACATGCACAACACATGACAGCATATGATTATGATTTGCAACATCTTTGTATTTTCTTTTTGAAGCATTATTATTTACATTAATGAACCCCACCATGATCAAAAGCCAAAACAGACTTAGTTACAGCGTGAAAGACAACAGCCTCAGGAACACTTCAAGCTGGTTTATTTTAAAATCTAATAGAGAGATATTTGTTTTCATTTTTCTATTTTACTTATTTAACATTAAGAGAAAAACTTGGTGTTTTAGATTTCAGGTGCATGAGGTGCAATCAAACCCATGCAAACACAGACTGAGTGTGTGCCAATATGGTAAATGGTCTGCACTTATATAGCACCTTTCTACCTTGGTGGTACTCAAAGTGCTTTACAATGTTTCCCATTCACACAACAATGGTGACAGACTTAAATGCAAGATGCCTGCCTGCTATTGGGAGCAACTTGGGGTTCAGTGTCTTGCCCAAGGACACTTCGACATGAGGAGGAGCCGGGGATCGAACCGCCAACCTAGCGATCAGAGGACAACCCGCTCTACCACCTGAGCCACATCCGCCCCAACATATACAGTATATATATAAATATAAAGCCAATATACCCAGTCTACCCTAATAATCGACATTAATGATCACGTCTGCAGCCTTTTCTTCCCTGTTTTTCGTGTATCTGTTCACTGCTGTGTGTGTTGAAACCTGAAAGAGCAGCTGTCTGGAATAAAAGCACAGTTTGGCTTATTCTATCATAGAACAATGGGTTCCTTCTTGACCTTGGGAAAAGCAAAATGTGTCGAAATAATATTAACTCAAAGGTCCATTTAGTAGCTTTTTTTTCGTAGGAGTGAACGGATGTGTCATCTGGTGTCAAACTCAGATCTGAATGGCTTTTCTTTGCCCCTCCTGGTCTACTAAATTGATGCTGCAGCGGCAAAAATCTTGCAGAAATAGATTAAATATGAAAGAAACCCCAGAAAGCACAGATGTTCGAACCTGAGAACACCAATTTGATGAAATAAAACAATACATTTCACACGGCAACACAAACAAGATGTATAACACTGCAGCGGTCGCAGAAGTTAACATGTATATATTTTTTTCCAAAGGTAACATCTGCTGGCTATAATTACTGCTACCAAATATGAAGGACTCATCTGCTCTGAACACAAGTGTCTCTATGGAGGTATGCGACGGTGGAAAAACCAGCTATGGTTTGAGAACAGCAGGCAGTGAAACGATGGAAAAGGGACCAAATTAAAAATAATTAGCTCAGGTGAACCTCATGAACCTCATCACTGTTTAACATGACATGTATCAGCCACACGTATGCAGAGAAATGCTCCTGAAGTCATTTAAAAATTAGCGAAGGATTACAAAAAGCACTTAATCTAAATGGTAAAAGTTGTTATTGTTTATTATAATTCTGGATTATAAACTGTCAGAGGTGCACCCCACATCCATAGATCCACTGTGTGGTTTGTGGTTATATGATTACTAGTAATGAGTATAATGAGCACAACACTGAAAGACCCTGTTTTCAAGAGGGACCCTGTGTCAAAATCTAGCTGTGAGACTTTATAACGTGTCCAGGAGTTATATTTTCAGTGTAAATAATATTGGTATCAGTATTGTACTTGTGCCTAATCAGGTTAATGCACTGCCCACGTGGGGTCATGTAGTAATCCATTACAGGAATATTGCACACAATAGAGGTCATGGTTGTTATTTTTGCACCTTACAGCAGTAGTGGTCGGCTTACAGACAAGCATCTGAAAGTGGCATCTCGTTCAATTTCCAACTCGTGAGAGAGTTACTGAAAATTTCTATTGGGTAAAAAAATATGAAAATGTCGGAATTTCAGCTAAAAAATGGGGCAGATGTCAGTTTCAGATGCCAAAAATCATCATCTGAGATGGTCAAGCAACCACCTTAGCTGAGTTGATACGCAACGACCCATTTAATAGTTTCTGAGATACTGTCATTCAGACATAATCACAAATTACAATGCGCTAAAAAAGTGCTAAAAGTGTGTCAATGAGCAGTATTTAAAATAACATAATGTATGTGTATGTGTTGGCTCGGTTGTTAGCGCCGTCGCCTCACAGTTAGAAGATCCCCGGTTCGCGTCCCGGGATCTTTTCCCTGGGATATTTCTGTGTGGTGTTTGCATGTTCTCCCTGTGTAGCGTGGGTTCTAACCGGGTTCACCAGCTTCCTCCCACAGTCCAAAAACATGCTGAGGTTAACTGGTGATTCTAAATTGTCCGTAGGTGTGAATGAGAGTGTGCTTGGTTGTCTGTCTCTATGTGTAGCCCTGTGATGGACTGGTGACCTGTACAGGGTGTCCCCTTCCTTCGCCCGAGTCGGCTGGGATAGACTCCAGCTCCCCGCCACCCTATAGATAATGGATGGATGGACAGTGGTTTTGGTGTTGGATTCCTCCTGGCCTCTACCATTCTTGCCATGGAACTCTGTACTTTTTGATGATACTTTTCACTGTGACCACTGGAACTGGAAAACACTTTGATATGACCTTGAGCTGTCACAATATGCAGCTCTCTCAGTGATGAACCATCAGAACAAGCTACAACAAGATATTTGGGGTTTTATCATCTTTTGTCACTTGTTTATGTTATTTCCAGCCAGAAGAAACACATCAGTCAAATAAAAAAAAAGCTAGAAATGGAAATTTGGCTTGCGTAGGAATAACTAGTATTTCACATTGCTCTACTGGTAGGTTTACTTAAGTGCTGCTTCCACCTCTGCCACACCAAAGCACTGTATTATATTCACAACCAGGTCATTTGAATACATCTATGTTTGTGTACTGACATGTTGCCTGCTGTGCAGTCCCGAGGCTGGAAGCAGGACTGAGACACGTGTCCCAGCAGAAGAGCCTGCACTTCGGTCACTTGTCTCTGTTTAGCCAAAGTCTGGAACAATCTAGAAGAACAGACAAACAGTCAAATGTCAAAGACTGGCGGACAGAGAAGAGACAAAGACAGAGGAGACGCACAGCCAAGTGGAAAGAGGACCAGACAGAGAGACTGTGCGCAAACATGAGATTAAGATAATGTCCAAGGACGTAAAATCATTCCTGAACACATTCAGAGACACCTTATATAAGAGTGTGAGTGTATGTGTACACTGCTTGTGGCCTAGTTTTGTGTTATGAAACACCACACCATGTCTGCCTATTTGGTCTACACAGAAACAAAGGTGAGTGCACTATTATCTGCATATAGCTCTGTAAATATTTACTACGGGGGTTAAGCAAATGTGTGTGATGTGGACATAGTGTGACACATCTGCACATCACTAAAAAAATCCCCCCAATTAGATGAAACTAAACTAAATTCTCAGCATGATTGTCATTATTTTTCTGTAGTTTATTAATTACCTGGTGGTACAGTTGCAGTGGTACAGTGTCCTCAGCTCTGGATTATAGAGGCCGTAATTCTTCTGCCGGGGTAAGATCTTTTCTTTGCACTCATCAAGATCCTTATAGATACCACATGACGCTTGAATGTCTGCGGAGAGGAAGTATCAGTGCAAATGTTCAGTTCTATTACTGTAATGTACACTACCGGTCAAAAGTTTTAGAACACCCCAAGTTTTCCAGTTTTTTATTTAACAAGAAATGGATTAACAACTTCAAGCTGTTCTGCAGCCATGGAGGTTGATCAAGCTTTGAAAGTTGGTGCTACCAATTCCTACAAGTGTTGCAACTTTTCTTGATTACTTCCAACCCCCCCTGTCTGCATAAAAGTAGTGTTGGAACACACTGTGGTACCAGAGCCTCATGAGCATTATTTGAACAGTATTGTCCTGCAGAAAGTAGTGTGTTGCTATAAAAATGATGAGGAAAAGAGAGACAGACCATCGTAACACTTAAAAATGCAGGTATTTCCTACAGAG
>OMNN01012528.1:2418-13278 GCA_900302755.1 Chromis chromis
GTTATGACTATATATTATATATTATAGTAATAAAAGTGTTAACGTAATTGTGGTATCCAGTAAAAGACAAATAAATCTACTGCAGTAGGTGTCTTGTTTAAGAAGTAGTAGAGAACCTTGTGTCTATTATAATTGTGCTTGGATAAATTAGGATTGGGGTTTGAAAGACATGCAAGGATGAGTACTGAGATCCATCAAAGCTAACTGGGCATTTTTATTACAAGAAAAAGTCAAACCCCATTTCCTTTGGGTAATCAAAGCAAGCACTTCAAATAAATGTTTTAGCATATTAGTGATACTTCCAGCCTTACCTGAAATCTTCTGTCAAACTTTTGCAAATACAGCAGCCAATATACACAGCTCAGCCACAACATTAAAACCACAAAGAGATGTCATGAATAACAGTGATTATCTTGTTACAATGGCAAGGGTGTGGGATATAATAGGCAGCAGGTGAACAGTTCAGGTTAGCAGGAAAAACGGGCAAGATTAAGAATCTGGATCACTCTGACAAGAACTAAATTGTAATGGCTTCACGACTGGTTGGAGTATCGCCAAAATGACAGGTATTGTGCAGTGTTCACAGTATGTAGTGGTTAGTACCTCCCAAAAGGTTTTCAAGAAAGACCAACCATTGAACTTGTGGCAAGGTCATAGGGGCCCAAGGCTCATCGATGCCTGTGGGAAGCAAAGTGTGGTTCATGTTATCTGATCTCACAGACAAGCTACTGTAGCACAAACTGCATAAACCCTTAATGCTGCCATGATTGAATGGTGTCAGAACACACAATGCATCACAGTATATGCCTGCAATGGGCACGAGTGTCAGAACTAGAACATGGAGCAATGGAAGAGGGCTGTCAGGTCTGATGAATCACATTTTATTGTATATGATGTGAAGGGCCAGGTGCGTGTGCATGTGGGGAAGAGATGGCAACAGGATGCACTATAGGAAGACACCCTCAGAGGTATTGTAGAGTCCATGCATAAATGAGTCAGAGCTGTTTTGGTTGCACAATGAGAACAATGTATGTTGTATTTTTAAACTCTCTAAGCACACTGACCATCTTTTCATTTCTGCCATCGTTCAAGTCTCAAAGTATCGATTCTTGATTTTCCTCTCCAATGGAAATCAAATGTGAATCTCAAACCATTTCTATTTCAAAGAATGGGCGCCATACACAAAGACTGTACCCAATTCACACACACTTTACAACACTAACTATAGCAGATAAATGGAAGATATTACAAAACAAAGTAAAACCTGTGAAAACTGGTCTGAAAGCAGTGCATCAAGTGATTGTCTCTTTAGAATAAATGCTATGACTGCTGTGAGAGAGAGCAAACATTACCACCAAGTCTGAAGGGATGAGGCTTTTAGGAGGGATCCAAGTGGCAGTTCTTACAAGTACAGCACAGATCATAATGAAATTGCTATTTGTTTGTGTATTACAGTCTTGAATTACATCCATTTTAAAGTGAAGCAAATTCTGCACTTTCAGTTCAAAAATCTGAGGTGCAAAAACAGGGGGGTGGGACTGCAGTTGAAGTGCAATCTTCTCTGGACCTTTGGCATAGCTGTAACACTAATGATTCAAGATGCCAACGAGGCTGGCATACCAGCACTATCCATTTGGTTATTTAAGAAAGCAACTGAAAAACAATTTTTAAAATATATATTTCTCTTTTTTTCTTATATTGGCATCAATAGATATAGTCCTTCAGATTCAATTTCAGATAGAATTTTAGTAAACTGTAGTCCTTTTGTCCTGGAAATCTGCCGATATTTGTGATTAATATGTGGGAGGAAACACAATTTCTACTTCTCTAAATCTCTGGATCATAAGCTATATAGTCCAATGCAAGTGGTTACCATTATGTTTCTTACAAAGCAGCACAGAGTTAATGTAAACTATTGTGTTGTATCTGTACCAGAACCTAAGACTATGAACCTAATACAAGCCAACAATATAAAAACTGAAGAAAATATACTTGTGTGGATTGATTTTACACCCTGGAGACAGATGTATTGTTAATTGTCATTAACACCATCATAACATCTTGTGAGCGGATGCATTTGCCACACAAGAAAATGTCAAACTGACTATTATCATGTCATTAATATACGTACCAGCACTCACTCACTATTCAGTATTCAACAAAGACATAATGCAAAGAGTACAACGGTTTGTGAAGCTGGCGGTTAGAAAAGAATCGTTCTTTCAATCAGTCATTCAATCCAGTTGTTTTTTTCATTCACAATCCAACCCCACTGGATTTTCCTGTCTATAATTACTGGGATCTGGTTTTGCAAAGATTACTTTTTTCTAAAAGAAAAACTGTTACTCTCAAGAGAAACATCTCTGATGAACAGGGAGCAAGTAACAAAACACCAACATCTCCAAATGGGACTTACGGATTCTGCCTGACCTTGAAAGCAAATGGCTGACTGACAGTCTCTTTGCATTGTAACAAACACAGGCTGATCATATGTCTAGTTTCCTTTTTTGTTGATCAAATATATATTAAACAAACTTGATAGGTATACAATAATGTGTTGATCTATCCCAAAGGCTTTATAAAGTAGGCTACTGAATATTAAGTGTTTTCTTCACTTCTCAACCAAACTGATGAAGCATAGTGAATTTGTGCATTGTATACCTGGACAGCCTTAGGGACTAGTTGCAGTGGGTTTGCAGTTTCTTTTTTTGTTTTTGTTTTTAAGAATGTCTCATGTATTTAAATGTTTCAGACTAATATTATCAAGCATCCTATAAATTCCTAGATTAACTCATTTTCTCAGGTAACTTTGACAAAAATGTTTAAAAATGCTCATTTGACCTTAGTAGTAGTCAAACTTAAAGCAAATTGGCAGGTCATTTTGTAAATAATACACTAACTTGTGTAATAGCCAACACTTTGTGGCAGTGCTGTTTATTTTTTTTCAAAAAGGCAAAATCAGCAGGAACAGCCGATTCACAAATTCATTTGAAGTTGCAAGAGTTCCCCTGCCTACTTTCTCTAAATTGCTGAAGCCAAGTTGGAAAAAACAAAGAGCATCGCCTGGAAATGTCACATTTTGTTGTAACTCAGTTCTGTTAAGTTAGGTAAAAGCTGGCAGCATTCTTTCATTTGCTTTGCTTTTCTGTATTTGCAGAACATTTTTATGTCACATTTGTGTTGTCACATCAGTGAAAGTTTTCCTCATTTGCTTGTATGGTCTCATGGAAACTGCAGAACACATGAGTTAGGAAAGAAGACATTTTGACGTGTAACAACAGGAGAAGCATTTAAAAAATAATTGTTACATTCCATGTAGTTGCTTCAGTTTTTGATATTCTGTATGCTGGCTTGCTGACCCCATAATGGCGAACTGGGAAACTTACAGACTGGAGCCATCGTTAATGTTATTAGTAATTTCCTTGCCTACTGTGACAAGCCGGATGATGTCCCAGTTATCTGGTTTATCCATCGAACAACTATTAGGTTTAGAGAAGATAGCCAACTCAAAGATACATGTTATACTGATGTCACTTTGTACTCTAAGACAGAGAAAGTGATGACAAGGACATTGCTCAAATGTATATACTTATCAAAAGAAAACAGTTGCAGTAAAACTATTTTTTTTTCAAGCTTCAAAAAGGTTCAAAGGGGTTGACAGTCATTCAGTTCATTTATTTCACTGAATAGCAAAGGTCTAAGAAGAAAGAGGGAATCAAAGACTAGCTTTGATCAAGCACCAATATTCTTTAGGGACCCTTTAAAAGTAGGTTTCTATTTTCCTATGTTTAAACTGTGTTTTTATCATCTGTTGGTCACCATTTATAGAACAACCGCAGCGATGGCATGATTGTCATGCAGTGGAAGACTGAATCTTTTCTATGTCATAAAAACTAAAATGTGTACTTTATTTATTTTAGAAAAAAATACAATTTATGAAGCATTGTTTAACCTCCTTATTTCCTACAACTCAAAATTTAAGTTAGACTCTAAATGCACTTACCAAAATGTTTAGTTTGCTAAAGGACTACAGCCTTTACTGTGCAACAAATGTAGCAGGAACATGAATTATAGACTTTAAACGCGTATCATTAAGTTTAACTACATACCCTCCACTTATTATTGATTATCTTTAAGTTTCACAACCATCTAACAGCATTCTTGGAATTTTACCTGCTCCCCTTTGTGCAGTCAGTGTGTTTGCTGTTGATTTAAAACTCATCTAATTAATTATTCAAGGGTATTATTTTCTACACTGAATCTATTTCCTGCATCAGCGATGCCAGTAATGGCTCCCAGAGGATTTTGGAGTGCCATACTTTCACCTCCTCTGCTTATAAGACAGTGCCTTCATAATAGCGCTGCAAACAAATCCAACACACATGCACATACACACACAAATCGATGTTTCAAGGGCTTGCAGCATTTAGCAAAGTACTACTACTAAGTGAATTTCTATTCTTGGCAAAGTGCAGGGTTTTTTGTCAGTATCCCCTGTTCAACTGAAGTTGTTTCAAAGATGTGATGCAGATAGGCCAGAATGCAGTTGAACAGTTGAATTCAAAAAGCCTTTCACTTTTTGTGTGACTCATCACACTATTATAGAACCAGTCTTAAATGCTCAGAGTTCCATTTATAACTTTGGGTCCCATTATATTCTTTAAAATAAAGTTAGGTATTTTATCTCGTCAAATTGATGTCTGATGTTTCAGACAATGACAAACTTTGGCAAAGAGGACCTGCCCCATCTGACCTGTGGTTGGTGGTTAGAGATCACTCTAAATTAGATCAGATGAAAAGTAATGATTCCTATGAAAATAAAGTGTTTTCAGCAGCAAATACTAATATAATTTGGAAAATGAAATGCAATTATTTTAGGCAAATAAGGCACAAGAGATAGTTTTCTTTTTATACATTTACACAGTTATATTCAAGGTATTCTGTGTTACTTATTCACAAATAAAGACATGTTCTGTACCTTCAAGGAACAATGAAACCAATTGACTATTTCAAAGTGATACTACGATGTTTTAGAAAATTTTACTTGTTCTAGAGTTTAAGTTTGTTTATCTTTACTGTTAAAAGAACAACAAGAAGAGAGTGAGCCTCTGTGCAAGAGGGCTTTTATCACTTGGGAAATGCAGCCATTTTTGGGTACATTTAAAACTGAGAATAGACTGCAATAGATGCACTAAAAAAAATAAATAAACTTTTTTAAAAACTTAACAGCAATTATTCTTTCTAAACATGTCCTCCTGCTCAGGCCTCTCCGTCAGTCAATAATAATTTTTCACTGAAAGTTCAAAAAAGGCAATATAGAAAAATATCGATGTTGGTGTCAGCCGACAAGTAATAAGAAAAGCAGTGCAGAAATGCCAAAGATACAGACGGGTGACAAATTAAAGAACCAACAAAGAGTGTCTTTGTAAGGTGTTTGTGTTTGGCCATCACGTGCCACCAGAACAACCCTATCGCAAAAAATTATGTTCAGTCTCATTTACTTTTTGAAAGAAACACCATTTCATTTTAAAAGAAACTAATGCTCTCACCGAAAGGTAAGACTAACGCTGTAGAAAAGGCTTCCAATTTGAATGGTCCACAAGGTTAATGTACAGAAGTTAGAAGGGAAGATTGATGCACAGTTCTGCAACAGGACTTTCATCCAGGAGACGAGTAATTTGGTGTGGGACTATTATTCTTAGACTTAAGTTTTGTTTTCACTCTCTGGTTAGGTTTCACAATTTTATCATCTCTTCCTTGTCATATTATCAACATTTCCTGAAAATTTCATCAAAACCGCCACTTCGCTTGGCGGAGGTAATAACACAGTTTTACCTGATTTATTTGTATTTTTTTGTTTCTGAAATAATTTTACAAAACTGCGCTGGTGAAGTACTGCAGGCACTTACTCTAGCTGCAGTTTCAGTGTACATTACATTCAACAATACATGAAATAAAGACAAGCAATGCCTTCATAAGGCAAGTCAAGACAACATACAGTGCACCATGCAAGTGCTTAAATTACTGACAAAAGGAGACAAAGGCAGTTAAGCTAAAAAGGTGAGCCTCAAATTCATCATGTGAAACGTGTGTCATATATCACAGCTGAATATTTGGCACCACAGAAAAGTCTTGGACAAAATATTGATTTATATCATTATTTGCTGGTCATGCTGTCACTTAAACAGAAGCATCTGTGGGTCTGTTGTTTTATGTCGTGCTCTGTTCATTTGTTATAGCTACTTTGTGTTACAGCTACTGTTGAAATAATAAAAATAAATACTGGATGAGATTAATTATCAACAAACAATCAAACATAAAGCACTTTGAAGAGTTATATCAGCTATTACCTCATTTCTACATACAAGTGAAGCTAAATCAAGGATTGCACAATGGTTCTTGACAGACCAAAAAGCCTTTTTGTTTTGTGAAATTATGTCAAATACTATAAGTGTGGGCTGCCATCAACTGTCACCTGTAGCAGTGTGTTGGTTGGGAATTTATTGAAAATGTTTTCAGCTAAAAGAATGACTCACCTAATGGCTGATGGGCTGGCAGGCTGAACAGTATTTTATCACAGTCTGCTATACTGCAGTTGTAATGTGGTCTTCATCACCACTAACAGTGCTAAATGTTACCGAATGCAATGTCCTGACTTGACAATGACTGCTCTTTACACTATAGTCCTTTAAATGGATGGAATATCTTTTTCAACAAGTCACTTAAAAACAACTTTTAGCAGTATGGGTACTTGCAGGGCTGCCAGCCTAAGAAATTAGCTTCAAAGACGAACTCTGTGTTTTTGGAGAAAGACTGATCATATTTATAGTAGCTTGCTTGCATATTTAAATAGTTAGCATGTGCTATTGCATCTGTAATAATGGTAGAAACATTGGAGCATGGGCACCCACCACAAAGGATTTAATTCCTGATTGTGGTCAACTCTTACTTGGGTGTACAGACCAACACACGGGTTTGCATTTTGCAAGTTCAAATAAGCTACAAAGTTGGCTAGTCAGAGATCGGCCAGGCCACGTCAGGTAACAAAGCGAGTGGTTGGAACAGTGAGTTAAGCCCTGATTTAACGTGATATCATGCAATTATGTCTAACTAGCACACCACTTCAGGCACATTTTGCATGTCATGTCTATGCATTTTAAGCATTGAGCATTTTATTTTAAAGGCATTAAATTACCACACAAAATATGGTTGGGGTTAATGGTCAGGAGGAGGGGGTCACATGTTGGGATAATATGGCATGCCATGACACGCAAAACGCATGTGTTTTCACATGCATTTTCCTGATATCAAGCTAGCTGATCATACTAGACGCAGGCAGCAGCGATTGGGCTTTTTTACAAACTAAAAAAAAGCAGAAAAGTAAAATAAATAAATATATAAATAAAAAGCTGTGCACAACTGCTTAAGAAATGTAGGACCACACATCAGGGCATAAATGCAATTCATAAAAAAAAAGTGTCCAACTTGGTTCTCTGTCGAATGCACAGTCAGTGTGCTTGTTATGTTGACCCTTAGAGACATGGGGAGAGGACGAAATTTATGTCATGCAGACCCACCTGGACCCTCGTTGACACAAAACATATAAATTAGCCTTTAGCAGTGGGTGCTGCAAGGAAAACTGTCCCACCAAAATAATCTTAGTCTACTAATTGCTCCAAACTACTTTTTTTCTCCTGGAAAAATGAGGCAGGCAAACATTTGCATATGAGTCAGTGAGAGAATAAGGCAGTGCAATGTAATGTTTCGCAACTCAGTAAATCCACACACTTACAGCAAATGTGTTCTGTAATATATACAGTAAATAAGCTATGCGGCTACCAGTTTAAAGCACCAGCATATGAGATTGGCCTAACAGAAAAACAACTGAAGATTAATCTTAGTAATGTGATGCAAAATAATACAGCCAGCATGATGTGCCCTTTTCTTGCCAATTATCTGATATCAGGTTTACAGTTTTTTTCGTACAACATGCAGAGTAATCCAACTTGTGAAAGCAAATATTTTTTCTTAAGACTGACAGTAATTGCAGTAAAGAGGACAATTAATAGCAATGTCAGTTTTGCCACAAATAATGTCCTACATAGATAAACCCCATTCCATTTAAATGAATGTGCCAAGTAAATCCAATGTCTTATTACTGCCTGCTGATAATTTTGAGTGTTTTCTAAACAATGTTTTGTAAAGCCAGGAGCATAACAGATTCTGCACAAATGTCCCCATCAGACTGACACTTTTTTTATCAACAATCCTCGGAAAGAGCATTAAATTTAGAGAGCAAACTTCTATTTCGATAATGGCGGTAGGATTATATAAATAGGAAAAGACAGATGAGTAGACTGGAGGGGACACCAATAATAAAAAAATAAGTGTGTATGTACAATAATGTATTCCTGTACAATAGGAGAAGCGCCAGGAGTGGCGGGATGTTGGTAGAAAGAAAAAAGGTGAGTAAAAAGAAAGATAAATCAGAAATTACTCTACACAAAGGATCCAGAGCATTCATTAGTAGAACTCTGGCCATTTCTCATTCAGACAGACAGCATTATAGAGACTAGCTGATGAGAGCGGTAGTGGGGTAGAGACTCACCTGCAAGATTTCAACTCATTCTTCTTCTCTCATGTCTCAGTTCTTATTTGCATCACAGTAAGTAGAGATTTATTATTGATTCAAATTTTTATAAAAAAAAAATAAAATACTGAAACTGATTTTTGCACATTTGGGCTAATGTTTTATCTGTGCTTGCATGGCAAATCACTGTATAGCCTCAGAAAATGCAGCTGCATGAGTCATGAGATTTACATGTCTGAATAAAGAGCCCAGTGAAAAGACTCAACGTTTTCTACTTATGAATATTTAAAAAATTAAAACACCTGCTTTTAGGCTTATACATTGATCTTCATCTAGCGGTGGGATCCCAACTTTCTGATCTACTACAAAGGTTTGATAGATCAATAAAAAATGTGAAGTAATTTAATTTGGTGTGTTTGGCTGTCTTTACAGGTGTAGCAGGAGCACTAAAAATAAAATAAAAAAACAGCCTCAAATGCTGCCCCGCAGCTTATTTACTGAGTGCCACAAATTCAACCAAATACTACACAGCTTTACTCAAACGCTGTAATCACTGGGTGGTCACACATAGACATGTCTGGCCTGAATGAATACCCACAGTGCCCTCTACTGGGGACAGAGAAATGCACCTTTCAACCTCATCTCTGACTAGAGCAATTTTGAACAGGAGTCCCAGTTTAGCAAACAGGTGTTCACATCAATAAAAAAGGAAATGGTGTTCCTACCTGTAATTGCACTGCCCTTTGCCTCAGCCACGCTCTGAGAAATTGGTGTATAACTCAACTGGATGCTGAACCTCTGGAGATCTGTGTGAAAACACTGTCCAAGTAATAAATATCAAAGTCATTTAAACAATTTGATCTAGTTATTTTATCTCTTCCCTAAATAGCATAATCTCAATAGAGGTTACTTTGCATCTGTAGGAAATAATGTAGTAATACTGTTTTTGTACAACCAAAGTTAGGTTTCTGCACATCATACAAAAATATAGAAAACATGTAAGTACTAACTGTTCATATGGATTTGTTAGAGTTCGTTACAGCAGACTAACTCATTTCAGAAATGAACAAAACGTTGGCAAATTTGGCTAGAGTGTGTAGTTTGGAGTCAAACTAGCATCAACTGTAAGTTTGTTACTGTTCTAAATGTTTTTCTCTGGAAAAACAGTTAACATTAGAGTTATAGCTTAGTTTACAATTAGCTGAAAATGCTTGTATGTAGAGGTTCCTGTGTTTGTTGTGAACTTATTTTAAACATAATGGCATATCCAACAAAAAAAAAGTAGCATCACATACTGCTACTGGTAGAAAACTGCTCAGAACATATTATTCCGACTGCACAATGTGTGGTCCATTCTAGATGAGTAACCAGCTCGCTCAGAGGAAGGGAAGCTGATGCGTTAGTGAACATAACTATACTTTGACAAGACATCAATATACATAAGTCTATTTTAATGCAGGAGCTGTCTGACAGCTGCTGCCAGCACAGCAGAAGCAAATACCCCACCCGCAGGACAGGGTGTTTCTCAGATGCTTTAATCTTAGATGTACAGAATGTGCAAAATTATGATCTTATGGAAATGATGCAAATAATCACACTGCCATCCTCCATTAGTATGTGACAGCCTTGCATTATGCAATGTTATGCATAGTGTTCTGTCCACCCACCAGTAGTGCATTCAGAATGCAGAGTGATGGTGTGCATGTCTAATAAATATTGCAGGAGGATACATTTGGACCATCTACCCAACTGCATAAATCAAGAAGCTTTCCAAGCCCCACATTATAAAGGCTTCACTTGGCTGCATGGCTGCTTGGCCCTTCTGCTCTCCAGCAACTGTCAGTGGTTACTCATAAGCATCTGTGCAACTATACCTCCTTGTTCGTCTGCTCTTTCTATGGAGTGGTTTCGCCGCCACACTACATAAAGTTCAATGTGCAGTCTGTTAATTTTCTGATTCAATTAAACCGAGTACATAATCGTTAACTAGCCCGTGAATGAGTACACTAGAACATTGTTGTAATTTACCCCCACTACTTTACCAGCTGCTTTAACATAACGAATGAACATAATAAAAAAAATGAATGACAAATCCTGTAACTGGCAATCTGTCAATCAGACACCAAAGTAGGGCACAGCTAGACATTCCACAAACACATAAAGCCATTTTATTTAAATACAGGTTTAGGGAATTGCTATTGGAATAAAAGAATACTACTTTATTTTGCTCACATAAGGTGTCCTTTTTTTTTTTTAAACACTTACATTAT
>OMNN01012540.1:2260-12924 GCA_900302755.1 Chromis chromis
ACCCGAGCCGAGCCGAGCCGATGCGGGGATACGAAGCTAAACGAAAACGCTGCAGCTCGCAGCACCGGCTCGTCTCGGCTGGTAACTAAGTATTTTCAATGTAAACACAGTGAGTGAACTTTTTTGTATGGCGACAGTGGGGGGGGTGGGGAGGTCGAATGTCAAATTTACTATTCGAATACCACCGCAGTGAATGAATATTCGATTATTAGGGTCCAGCCCTATTATTTTGCACAAGATATTTTTGAATAAATCAAAACTATTTAAAAATACATGCATGTAGTTTTTAATACTTCCATTAAAATCGATTAAAATCGTAATCGTCCAAGATGACAAAAAAATCGAGATTTTATTTTTTAGCCATATCGCCCAGCCCTATAGTCAAGTATTGATACATCGTGTAACAGAAGCTAGGTGCCAGTCAAATCCAGTGAAATCTCGCTTGTCTCACATAAATCAACACTATGTTTTACAATGCCACATGAGAAAGAGAAAGTTTGGAGACTAATTTAGAAGTTTGCTAAGATAAAAGAATAACAAGGTCGCTCCGTGTTGTGTCAGACAAATTCAGGAAATGTTTTGCTGCACTGTCACAGATTTTGTTCACACTTTGTTCAGATTTTGACAGAATTGTTATTTGGAAAGTTCTGCAAAATATTTCGTCTGAATTTTAGGAATTTAATATGTTCAGAGACTTAATTTTTTATATTGTACACATGCGTTCAAAAAACTTAACTGAGAAGCCGTTTTAAAGGTTTAAATATTTCCCGAAAGAGCAATGAAATGTGGTGAGGATGCAGATGAATTGCTTTTAGCATATCCATATTATTAAATAGATCCAATTATTGGCTCTTGAAAATGGGAAAAAGTGCAAAAGTTTCCAATGAGGGTGGTGTTGTGGACCCAGGAAGTTTCTGTCAGTGTATATATGGATGTATTCGTATTTCCTGGTAAAAGTACTCTTTGGTTAACATTTTACCAAAGTTTAAGGCCTCTAACATCAGTAGAATTGAATGTGTCGTGCTATATTGACATGTCCACAAAAACTGATAACTGGAAACAACATCAACGTACTTAAAAATTTTGCACTTTCTTTCAATTTTCAAGGTTGCTGCATTACATATGTTGCAGTGAAGTCATGACTATTCGCCTGTTTAAAACAGGCCCAGGCACAGAGGTAGCGCTGTTGTAGGGAAAAGTGTGGACTCGGTGTCCTAACAATAACAATAATTCATTGTGATGACAATCTGTAGAATGCAAAGCAATTTCTAGATGTCAGCCACTCACTCAGTACCACCTACTAGTGCACAGTGTGCTGAGGCAGACATGACTCACTCATGCAATGTAATGTGACCCTTTGTTTAAAAATTCTGCCTTTATGTCTAATAAAACATAGAAAATCATGCATCAACTTGACAAAGAATAATTTCCAAGCAATAGTCACTGTTAGTTTAGTCAAAAATTCAACCTACAACTTGAAATCCAAGTTTTTAGAGGACTTCTTCTAGCGACAAATGTAGTCTGATGTTGCTGGGATGTCCAACAACATCCATCCATTATCTATACACCGCTTAATCCTCTTTCGGGTCGCGACTCGTGGCAAAGGCAGGGGACACCCTGGACAGGACACCAGTCTATTGCAGGGCTACACATAGAGACAGACAACCAAGCACACTTACATTCACACGTACAGACAATTTAGAATCATCAATTAACCTGTGGGAAGAAGTACCCAGTGAAAACCCACACTGCACAGGGAGAACCTGCAAACTCCACACAGAAACATTCCAGGTGTCCTAACCGGGACGCGAACCGGGGATCTTCTAGCTGTGAGGAGACGGCGCTAACAACCTAACCACCATGCAGCTCTGTCCAGCAACAACCCCTTAGATCTTCCCTAGCAGTCTCCTTCTGTTCATTTTAACTTTGATACATATCTCTGCCCTTGAGCAGCCACTGGCCAATGAGCAGTAGCATTTAACATTTCTGCATATGTCCCGTAACCCATATTTATCAAGCCATATTAAAATGCACTTTACTCGGTTTGCAGTCGTCTTAGTCACCTTCAGATTTCCCTTCGTAAATGAATAGTGTAATTAAAAAATAAAAACCGTCAGGAGACTGTTTCCTCGTTCTCAGTTGTAAAGCAACCCTCCCCGCGTCCTTGAGTCCTTGCCAAGACTAATGACAAGCCTTGTTTTCTCTCCATTTGTTTTCCTCATGTCCTCTGCCGCGTCGCGACACAGTTGGAGAGAGATTACAGTTGTATTGGGTGCCGCCTGTCACTGTACAAATGCCCGTCATTAATTTCACAGGCAGAAGGCAATTTCAGAGAAGTGGATAAGTTCAGATAATGGTGTGAGCTCTGTTGTGCTGTCAAGCAGAGGGAGAGAAACATCAGGTCAAAGATGTTTCTTCTCCTCGTTTTAACTCTTGCGCCCGATTGTGCGGATTTGGGGGGAAAAAAATGTTTGACCGAGAAGTTTGGCAGCGTTATCTCCTTTAATTTGATCGACCTGAAATACTGTATTTTTGTGTTTTATTTTTCTGTGGAGAAGAGTGAAGAGGAATCAGAGCCGAGGACGAGCGAGATGAAGGATTGAGATAGAGTAGGAGATATTATGAATTGCCATGAAATCGTTTTAACATTGCCACTGCCCTCTAATGTTCTCGTATAAATCACCTCATAAGCCTGGTGTTTATAAGGAGCTGTCAGCTGAAATCAGAGGGCACTCGTAGATTTGTTTCTCCCATTCGGAAGAGCTGCTCGGATTCATCCCTAGCTCTGTATTCATCTGGCTGTCTCATCCTCCTGCTCTCCTCTCTAATAACTCGGTGTGCGTGATTGCATTAGGGCCATGATAAATGTAAAATAGGAGCTCACTGCCGAGTGCATCATCGCAAATTACTCTGCGGCCGACGCGAGTTACAGATGGGACCAGGAGGAACGTGTTGTTTTTGAACCGTCTGCGTCACAGCCCTGCTGTTTTCACACCAGAAGTGAGGGATTTCTCCCCCCCCAAAAAAAATAAAAAATGCAGCTTCTAAATCCACAGAGTCGTCCTCTTGCTGTCGCCTGTTGATGAGATTTGTGCCCACTCAACCCAGCAGAAAATTAAGTAAGGTTTCATATATGCTAATAGGAGATTTATATGAAATATTCAAGAACCGTTGTTAAGTTTTGTTGAAACTTTTCTCTCCTTTTAAACAATCCATCTTGAGAAATTTGCAACTTACACACTGTAAATGTCATAACAAGACCAGAATGCATTGCTAATTCATTGCTATACATCCCAAGCAGAAAGATTTCCCCATCTATATACCATGACATTTATACTAGGAGTTACCTTTAAGTTACAGTTTGTCCTCACTCTTTTTCATTGGTGCATGACTTTAATGGACTGACATAAACACGTCTGTGTGCTATACTACCTTGGATTACATTTTCTCCCATACCCGGATCTGGTTCCTGGTTTTTGCTAAATGTAAAACTTCTTTATAGTAACTGTTCATCTAAGTTCTGTAATTCACAATTCATTTTTACTTCTGGATATTAGTTTGGGAGGGTCTCGCTGTCTCTTTTATATGAGGAACAGGTAGTTTTAGTACATATTTAAGGAGATTCCTTTTTCAGGGAGTGCGAAATTGCTAGATTTCTCCATTTCAACACTCACTGTTCAGGTGTTTCTATCTGAAGGGTCTTGAGCAGTTGGATTATCATAGCTGAGAGGTTTTAATATGTTAAAAGCTACTTCAGATCAGCATCACAGCCATTTGTAATCCTATTTGTGTATATTTACGTAGTAGATATACTTCATAGTGTTGTGACGATATTGAAATTATAACTTCAGTCTGATAACTGCTTATTATATTAATACCAATGATGTAAGAATACCACAGCAACAACCTAAAACATCAGGAAAAGCAACACAATAATAGATGAATATGGAATTTGTAGATTTTGAGAAAGAAAGTGTCTTCACAATGTTAATGCAAGGCAGTGAAAGATGTGAAAAGAAGCCATAAAACAGCAGCAGGGAATTCTTGCACCGATTAGTCGTCAACTATTGAATTCAACTATTTTAATTGATTTGCCTGATTATCTAAGAACAACAACAACAAAAAAAGTACAAATCCTCTGATTCCATCTCTTTTTTTGTATTATTACTCTTCTGTGACAGTAAACCAATCATGTTTGGGTTATGATAAAAACAGTTTGCATGTCACAAAATAAAGCACTTATTTGATTCAAATTTTAGGGCACAGCTATTATGCAATTACAGTACCTATAAAAAGTAATCACCCCTCTTCAACGTTTTCGGTTCATATTACTTTTCAACATTGAATCGCGGTCAATTTAACTTTACTTTTTTTTGACAAGACTTAACAAAAACAAAACTAAAAACAAAGACTTGCTCATTTGAAAGTGCAAACAGATTTCCACAAAGTATTTTCAATTAATTAAAAATATTAAATGTAAAATTAATAATTGCATTCATTTCCTTTTAAAGTGGCTCACCTAATTCAACAAAGGTGCAGACAATTGGTGCTAGAAGTCACACACTTAGTGAAATAAAGATCATTCAAGTGCCGTGAATGTTGCTTAGATGATTGTAGACACCTGCATCTGGAAGGTTAAGTCACTGGTGAATCAGTACTCCTGGCTATAACTACACCTTGAAGACAAAAGAACACTCCGAGCAACTGTGAAAAGGTTATTGAAAAGCATAAGTCAGGGGATGGATACCAGAACATTTCCAAGTCACTAAATATCACTTGGAGTACAGTTAAGTCCATCATTAAGAACTAGAAAGAACATGACTCATTGTGTATTTGTGCCTAATCCATGTTTGGTGGACACCAATGACTGCACAACATCACAAACACACCATGACTGCTGTGAAGCATGGTGGTGGCAGCATCATGATGTGGGGATGCTTCTCAGCAGCAGGCCTTGGAAGGTTTATAAAGGTAGAGGGTAAAATGAATGCAGCAAAGTACAGGGAAATGCAGGAGGACCACCTGATGCAGTCTTCAAGAGAACTCTGACTTTGGAGAAGATAGTTTTCCAGCAAGACAATACTATAAAGTGCTTAGCCAAAGTTACATAGAAACATTTTAAAGACAAATTGGACATTTTGGAGTGGCTGAATCAGAGCTGAGACCTCAATCCAACTGAGGATTTGTGGCTGGATTTGAAAAGGGTTGTTCACTCATGATCCCAATGCAACCTGGCAGATTAGCAAATAAGAATGGAACAAAATTGCAATCTCCAGATGCACAAGGCTGATTGAGACCTATCCAAACAGGCTCAATTCTGTAATTGCAGTCAAAGGTGCACCTACTAAATACTGACTTCAAGGGGGTGAATACTTGTGCAATCACTTATATTACATAGCTTTGCAGAAATGTGATTCACTTTGAGTCTTTTTTTTTGTTGTCATTTCTTGTCAAAAAAGCCAAATTATATTGACCATGTTTAAATATGGACAAGCAATCAAAGGGGAAAACTTCCAAGGTCAGGGGAATACTTTTTTACAGGCACTGTATGTTTTCTATCACATTGGCAAACCTGTCGCTTTGTAAATCCTTTGAACGAGTCGGCACGTTGCTTGCATTTGCAGCCATACCTCCATGAAAGCTGCAGTGTGCTTATGAGAGAAGAAAAAAGCACTTGGCATACCCACTATGCCTGCAGGGAGTGGATGAGCCCTGCGCACACATCAAGGCAACTCATAGAAGTTGTATTAAAACACTGCCATTCTCAAAATACCAGTCCTAATAAAAGGGGATGTTTAATGGCATTCCATTACAATACCTAACATTGTATAGTAAATGTCTCTTTACCACTTCACCAAAGTTTTGAAATGGACAGAAAGACATTTGACGAGATTCCAGTAAATGCTGAAGCATACTAGAGAATTCCTGTGGTTCCGAAAAGGACTGTGTCTAACAACCTGACAGAGAGAGTGAGTATGGATTTTTACGTTTAAAGTGAAAATAACTTATCATTACGTCTATTTAAGATATGATATAATTAGTTATCTTTTGTTGTTATTCATCATGCATTGAATTCAATGTGACAGTGCACTGAAGATGTTAAATATATCTGCTTACCTTATGGTAAATGTTCCTTATCTACAAAAACAGGTTGTTGCAAACTGGATGGAGGGGGTTGCTGGGGTCGTGTCACACTCCAGCCAAAACCGTATATATGCTGTATATACAAGTCTATTATGAGTCAGAATTTACTTGGCAGGGGTTCGTGCTTTGCCCATTTTTTTTTTTTCCATCTTTGCCTTTCTTTCTGAATACTAACTCTGGGCATGATGCCCATTTCTCATTGCAGCACATCGATAATAAATAATCCATTACACCTCTGCAGCTTTTACGGAAACAACCAAGAAACTTGTCTCACAAATTTTGCAGCACGCTGAAAAGCTCCTCAGTGCGTCTGATCGCCCGTCCCACTTTGCTGTGCATTTTAATTGGCTTTAACTGCGGAGAAACAACTGCGACCGCAACAGTCAAAGTTGAAGCGCTTCAGTGGCCTGTCTCTGGAGCGGCAAGGCTTTCTTTCCTCCAGTGCTCTGCAGAGCTACAGGCCTGACAAATCCTTATTAGGGGCTTCTACTGTACATCACTACAGAATGTGTGTTTGTGTGTGTGTGTGTGTGTGTGCTGGCCAGTGGTGGTGGTGGTGGTTATGATTTTACACTACAGGCCAGGGAAGCCTATTTGACCAATTAAACCAGGATGTATTCGCTCGGTGTGTGTGTTGGGCTGCGAGTATGTGCACATGTCTGCTGTGTGGGTGCGAAAATATTTAGAATCCTCTTGACACCCAATTAGAGAGCAACCCGACATGACCTCCAACTTCAAGAGACACCAAAAAGCTCACTTGAAACAACAACTTGGAACTGCTTGACAAAATGGCCCCACTAATGAGCGCCTGTAAACACAACTTTATTCTTGCTGATTGCTATTTAAAAGAAAGGGGGAAAACTATAGTATGTGTGCAGAATTTATGACTTTAATTACCATGCATAATAAATGCAGAGAGACTGGCCATTGTACCAGAGGTCATTTGAAATTTTGACTACAAACCGCCTCATGTTAAACAGTGCTATTATTCACACATTATTCTCAAGGCTCTGTATTTTCATTTATTATCCCTTTCTGGTGGAAAAGGGCATATCTATTTGAACTTGGTCATCTGGTTTTGTTGTATTTTTTTTCCTGCAGGATGGCACTTCACTGCAAACAAGGTCATCTTGTGACGAGTATGACTCAGTACTGCTTCTGGTAATTGACAGTGAAGAGAAAATCTGAGTGTGGTGCTGATTTTGCCAACGCCTCTCAGAACAATATAAAAAATAGACAATGTGGGTATTTTCTTTTTCACTTTTCATGGTCAAACAGGAAAATAACAACTTATCTCAGGCCCCATCCACACGAAGCCAAAACGCTGTAGTTTCAAAAACATTCTTTATAAAGACGGAGATGTTTCAGTAAATGTGTCCATCCACACGAATTCACTTGATACACCTGAAAACGATGTAAAACACATGCCAGGCCTGTTGGTGGCGCTGTGACGTCGTAACAGAAACAAGCGGAAACTGGCAGCGGGACTTTTTTGATAATGCAGAAGTATATTTTGCTGTAATAGCGATAATAGGGTGACTAGCTTCAGCAGTACACACACAACACTGTACGGCGCCATTGTTGTTGTCATTTTCTGAGTGCATGTCAGACAAAGAAGCGGACAGGAAGTAACAACGGTGCTACGTAAACGTCGTTTCTGAGATCTTTGCACTCCGGGACTTAGGTTCAGAAATGATCGTTTTCAGACCCCCAAAACGCCGGCTTGGTGTGGATGATACACAGGTTTGATGAACTATTTGTACGTTTAGGCCTGGGGTCGTCTTCATGTGGATGGGGTCGCAGTTTATGGGTTTTCAGTGTCTGCATCTCGGGCCGCCACATCACCTCTGGTGAAGGTATCTACAAAATGCTGGTAGTTTCTGCATAGTGCAGCCTGGTTCATGATTGTTTTCTCATATTTATTTAATTTTACCTGCAAAAGTATTATATATCATTACTGATGTGTTTTAATCTGCCTTTAGCACAGAATGGGGCAGATGCACCAGAATTCAATCATCCCAGAGTTAATGGTTAGTAACATAAACACCTCTGCTCAAATTTGTCCAAAACTGGTGCATTCAAATTAGTTTATCTGTTTTTCACACAGCGTGTCAATCTAGGAGACCCAACTTTTCAGTTGTTATAAGTATGTAAGGTACCGTGCTACCTTTCCAGATCTGCAACTCCTAACTGTGACGGAGAGACCTCTGGTTTTAGCCCAAGTGTCTTTGCTCTGTCCTGTAGCTGCAAACTCGCCTTTACTGTCCACACCAACTGTACAGTGATGAGGAGAGGCAGAGAAACACTGTCATAACATTTCTTTTTCTGGAGCAGCGAACACAGTACACAACTTTCTGGCAACTGTAAGAGTGAAATTTGAGCCTATCGACGCAGACAATATAGTAACTTGATCACCTCTGTTGGCATTATAGGTTGACTTTAAGTTAGTTATTTACCGAGGTGGATTCTCAAGGAGGCAGACGTTAGCAAAATATGATGACAAAAATCGACAAAAAACCCTAAAGGGCATTGGACTCAATTACCGATGCCCAACATTCATCCAATTGCTAAGTAGTGGTAGTGACGGAGATCTAGGCCTATTGCTCTTTTGCCCAAAGCAACATTAACAAAGGACCACATGTTGTTAATTCACCCCATGTAGCCAGCGCAGCCTTGTAGTTATGGTAAAGGCAGACCAACCACAGCTTTACGACCCTCTACTATCATACATGTTGGCTATTTGGAAATACTACGGTTTCTCAGTTAAGTACAGTGATGATGAGCAAAGAGAGGTGGTTGTCAAACTCGCTCAGTCATTTGAGATAGCATCACCTGGATGTAACCAAGAGTGCTATAAAAAAACAAAGTGAGTGCAGTGCAAACACAGCTCCTTGTGGGATTTAAGAGCCTCTTGCGAACACTCAGACCTGGGCAAAGTGATAACAAATAGCATGGGTGATTTAACAGCAGCGGATTATGCGATTGCACTCTGTTGTTAAGAACACAAGCTTTAAACACAGGCTAAAATATTTGAGCCCTGCTACAGTTGTCCACCTTCTATTTTTTAAAGATTTATTTTTGGCCTTTATTAGAGAGGACAGGACAGTGGATAGAGTTAGAAACCGGAGAGTGTGGGGAAGGACATGCGGTAAATGGCCGAGGTCGGACTTGAACCTGGCACAGCTGCTACGCTACATCGCGTACACGTGGACATCTTGGGCTACACGACATCACACACAACCAGAACATGGAAAGCCACGTTTTGCAAACTTGGCCCATTTATGAGCAGCAAACAATCTCTTATCTGGCAGAGCAACTGAAGGACGCAGTGTCAGAATGGAAGTTGGAGAGGCCAGGAAGCACAGTTCCAGTCACAACAGACATTCATAAAGCTGGACTTGCCCCTGAATTAGATGCTTAATTCATACCACTAATTAAGCAGCACAAAAAGCAACAGCCATCAACTTGGCGTCCAAGCTGCTCGGCAGATTTAGAAGTATTGTGTCTTTCTTCCACTATCAGGTGCACATACATTGCAGAGCAAACAGGAGTTGCTTGATGTGCCGGAACACAAATCATTCATGGCGTCCCCACTCGCTGGAACTCCAGTTATGATATGGAGGAGGGTTATCTGAAGCAGCAAGCTGCTGTTTACTCAGCACTGATGGAAAAGGACCCCTAGGAGGCACAGAAGACTGTCCAACTGTGAATGAAGTCAGAGATGCCATCAGAGGGAGCCTGAAGGACAGATACACTGATGCTGCTCTTCAGGACTTCCTTCACAAATACTCAGCTTTAGATCCGAGGTTCAAGGCCCTTTCTCATGCGGAGAATGCCTACTGTGAAAAGGCAGTTAGATCCAGTCCAAAATGTGTTGAAGACCTCCAAATTGTTACGCAATCCTTTCTGAAATGGAAGGGGGAAGATGTTGATTCTCTTTTCCTCGTGTGTATTTAACATTGGAATTCAGCCAGTAGCATAATTTGCTGCTTTATAGAGACTAAGCCGATCCAGCAGTGACTTTAAACCCAAGTGTGACGTTAATATCAGTTACAGTTAGCAAAATAAACAAGAGTAGTACTATGCTTCAAATAACTTTATAAAACACACCCTGTCAAATGCTTCTTATTTACTGCAACAAATCAAAGTCTGGCATGTCATGTTCAGTCGAACGGCGTATTCTCTGAAGACACTCGGCTACTCCTGTTGAAGCAAGTAAAAAGGTTGATGGTTTTTGTTTCCGTCTTTGATAAATCAAAAGCGGTTGGCATTTGCCTTCAGCTGTCGCTTCAGTCCTGTTAGCCGAGCAATGAAAAGCCCCATCAGTCTTAAATTTGCTGCCGTTCCTTCAATTCACCTTTCAATCATTTGTCAAGTGACTCAATTGTGTAGTAGTGGCCACTTTGATTAGATTTAAAGTAGTTATTTTAAGAGGCATGTCATTTGTTACCCACCCATTCTGTGAAACGTTGATTCTGTCACTTAGCTGAGAGAATTTACGCATGCACCTCCAGAAAATG
>OMNN01012542.1:3263-23606 GCA_900302755.1 Chromis chromis
GTTATAATATAATTCTCTAACAGCCATGATTGTGACAATTCTTGGTCTTTCTCTCTTTTTCACACACACACACACACACACACACACACCTACCTCTGCAGGAGCAGGCCGAGAATGGTTTCTCCACTGGAGGGTCAGTGGTCATCGATGACGGCACAGCAGCATTTAGCACCTCAACTGGTGCAGTCAGTAGGGAGGGAACCTGGGATGAGGAAAGGCCAACCACTGTGCATTTTGGACATGTTTGCGGGAATGAGGTGAGACAAGGCAGCATGCCAACAAGACCATGGTTGGCTTTGTAAGGAGTTTCATAGTCTGCATGCACTGGTTGGACAAGGGTTGAATATTCTATGCAATTATTAGATTAGATTAGATTCAAATTTATTGTCATTTCAGTAAAAGAAATAGGACATCAACATGCAGTTTAGCATCTAACCAGAAATGCAAAAGCAGCAGTAAAGTGCATTACACGAAGTCACCGTTCAGTGGAGTGACGGCTGAGGGGAAGAAGCTGTTTCGGAACCTGCTGTTCCTGGAATGGAGATTTCTATAGCAAGTCCATAAATATCTGGATGGTGACACAATTTTCATTAATTTGCTCCTGTACACCACCACAATGGATTTGATATGAAGCAATCAAAATGTGATTAGGTGTTGTCTTTCATCTTTATTTCAAATAGTTTAACAGAAACATTACCTGACTCAGCCATCAAGAACATTCCATTTGTTTGCCTTAAGGGACTTCTAGGTTGCTTTCACTTTATATTTTGGGTCATTTATCCATCAATAGTATGAAGTACTGTCCTTAATTCAATTTCAATTCAATTCAATTTTATTTATATAGTGCATATTTACAACACATGTCATCACATAGCGCTTATCATCATAATGAAGAAGAAAACAGAAATCGCTTTTGGATTCCCAATGAGCGACGGTGGGAGTCTGCGACGGTGGGAAGGAACCAAAAACCCCCTAGGATAGGGAGGGGGAAAACACCTCTGACAGAACCAGGCTCAGGGAGGGCGGCCATCTGCCTCGACCGGTTGGGTTGGGTTAGTTCTGCAGCATTTGACTGAATCTAAGCAAAAGGTGTAGCTCGTTTTTAGATATTTCAGAATTCATCCTACTACTTCTGTCAGCAGTTAGATCATTAATTAACATCCATGACTCACTTCCGTTAGCAGCCATGCATGCCCATGCCATAACATTACATCCACCATGTTTGACAGGTGATGTGCCATCTTGGTTTCATCTGTCCAAACAATCTGGGTCCTGAACTGGGCAGCCTGTTTTCTAAGTTTTCTAGTGTAATCTAATCTAATCTGGCCTTAAGTGTTGTCAGTGGTTTGCATCTTGTACCCTCTGGTAAGCAAGGACTTCTTAATTTGGTGATTGGTTTCGGGTTATATGCACATTCAAACCTTTACAGATGATCCAGAATGCAGCAGCACGGTTGGTCTTTAACCAGCCTAAAAGAGTCCATGTGACTCCACTGTTAATATCTCTCCACTGGCTCCCTGTCGCTGCTCGCATCAAATACAAAACCGTGATGCTCGCTTACAAATCAGCAACTAAATCTGCTCCTGTATACCTGGACTCCCTCATCCAGGTATACACTCCACTCCGCCCACTACGCTCTGTTAATGAAAGGCGCCTGGTCCCGCCCTCTCAACAGAGTTCTGAGTCGCTTGCTAGACTCTTCTCCTTCTCCTGGTGGTGGAATGAGTTACCAAGCTCAATGGCTGTCTTCCATAGGCTTCTTTTTGGGTTTGCTAAGCTCACCGGTGCATTCCATCTTTATAAGAATGCACCAAGCTATTGATTTGGACACTTTTAAAATTTCTGCTATGGGTCTGTTAGGTCTATTTAGTTTTTTCCTTGCCTAATGATAGCAAAAAAACTTTAAAAAAAGAGGCCACACCTGGCCCTGAAACTGCTCAATTGTCCAATTACTTTTATGCCTGTGAAAAAAAATCTCATTTTCAGGCCAGTAAGGTAAAGCAGAATAAACACTTCTCCTTTCTTTATTGTCTTGTCCACCACAGCCTGTTGCATGCATGCAGTGTATACATGCACAATATTTGTGAAAATTAAAGGTTTGCTGGTGCGAGTGACCAAGTTCTTACACCCAGATTAGCAAAATACTGATTTATTGTGTTAAACACTGACATTAGTCAGTTTAATTGTGTCCAAAACAAATTTCTCCTAAGGGAGACAATAAAGCATCTCTATCTATCTATCTCTATCTCTATTAACAAATCTGTTGTCAAAACTTAGATCTCTCCTCTGTCTTTATCATTAGCAAAGCTCACTGTAGAATGTATTTAAGTAACAGCTTCTCATTTTTAGCCAGTGTTAAAATTTTCCATAATTGATTTTTATTTTTATTTTTTGTGAGTGCCTTGATGACAGAACAAAATGAAAAATGTCTCTCCTTGGTTTGTATGTCTGTTCACTGCCAAAGATAATTTGTGATGGAAAACATTGTTTCTGTAGTTTCAACCACTTTAAGTTTTAAGTTTGATTCCATGAATTGTCTTCAAGTACTGTTCCAGTATACACCATTTTGTCAGTCACTGTATTCTAAGTCAGTCATGTGCCCTTTTTTCATAGTTTTTGTTCTCTTTAACAGACTCGCCCACCAATGCTTTTGAAGAGACCAAGCAGCAATGCAAGTCTGGAAAGCAGCATTGACCAGTAAGCCCACTTCCATTATACACAGTAAATTCCCCTGCCCAAAATATGCAATCCAGAATTTCCCTTTACATGTTTGTGTTGTCAGGGCATTATTTGTGAGGAAGTAAGATGAAGACAGCAGACAGAATTATTTGAATTTGTACAGCAGACCAGAGAGTGTGATATAATATTAGCCTTCTGAACATCCATTCATCCATAAGTTTTCCCCGCTTTATCCTACAGAGGGTCACAGGGAGGCTGGAATCTATCCTAGCTAATACAGGGCGAAAGGTAGGGTTCACCCTGGACAGGTTGCCAGTCCATTGCAGGGCCACACAGAGAGACAGACAATCATGTACACTCACTGTCACACCGATGGTCAATTTAGAATCACCACTTAACGTACCATACATGTCTTTGGATTGTGGGAGGAAACCTGAGCACCTTGGGAAAACCCACTACTTTAAGTTGCCTCATTTACAGTGTTAAAGCTGTGGTAATGCTGAACACTTCTCCAGGTACTTCACAGTAAAAGCCAATGATTGATTTGACTTCACTGCATTTTCTGATAGTGTTATCACTGTGTTGCGGTTTTATCAAATAGGACAATACAAAATATAAGCATATAATAACTATGACAACCAAGGATTGTTTTCATTGTTAAATAATCTGCCAGTTGTTATTTAGATAAATTGATTGATGGTTTAGCCTGTAATTCATCATATATTTGCTATAATAATAAACTAAAAAACTAATGTTAATTCATTAATATCTTGTTTTGTCTCACACCAATGCCCCAAAATATTAGTTTTAGTGTTATGTGAAAAAAGTGGAAGTAGCAAATACTCACATTTAACAACCTGGAACCATCATAACTTTGGCACTTGAAAAATGTCTTTAACAATTAAATGACTATTAGTGTAACTGCTGAAAGGCAAAAAAGATGAAGCAATCACTGTATTGTCCTGCTGATAACTATTGTTATCTTTGTCTCTTTGCTCTGGGAAGATTGCTGTGCAGGCCCAGTCCCAATGTATATTCATTCATCCATTATCTATACAGCACTTAATCCTCTGTAGGATTGCAGGGGGGCTGGAGTCTATCCCAGCTGATTTAGGCAAAGGCAGGGTTCACCCTGGACAGGTTGCCAGCACTATATTGCCATACAGTGCTGGCAATATACAGTTGCCAGCACTGTATATTTTTGTCAGTTAATTTTTTCATTAATATGATTTCTAGCAGAAGACAATATTATTCTATTGTGTATTTAGTATTATTCTGTAGGTATTTGTTGCGCTTAGAGTTCTACAACCTTGCAGTTAGAAACATTGTTTCAAAGCTAAAATGTTTTTAACAGAAACTTGTTGGAACTCTAATGACCTTTGTGCAGATCGCGTTTTACTTCCATTCATGGCGCCACCAAATGGTATGCCTTTATTAGATAGGACAGTGGATAGAGTTGGAAACGGGAGAGAGTGGGGAAGGACGTGGTAAACACCCGTGGTCGGAATCGAACCCGGGACAGCCACTACGCCTTAGCACTTGGGTCACGCGACATAACCATTAGGCTATCGGGGCGCCCCCAAATGGTTGTCTTTTGATTTTAAAATGTGTGTGTATTGCACTGCTCAACACATTCAGTTCCAACTCTGATCACTTCTTCTCCTGTGTTGGTGTTTTTTCCAACTCCTTCTCCTTTATTACACCTCCTGTTCCATCTTTACAACCTTTGTCCTTCTTAGTTGACCTTTTTGAGAGGCAAAAGCATTTCCAGCTTCATTTCAAGACATTTCATCAGCTACAGCAATTATACACATTTTGTTTAAAAAGGAACCCCCTGGGTATTATTCTTCTTCCTCTGCATCCAACTAGTCCTGCATTATTTGTTATAAAAACACTACTCAAATGCCAAATCAGCCAGTTGGTTGGTGATCATTTTCTGAGACATACGTTTTACCATTACTGAAAGATTTGACAATTAATTGCAAAATAAAACATGAAGAAATGAAAGGTGTGATTGCTGAAAGCTTCTGCAGCTTGCTTGAAGTTGCTAAAGCTTATACAACTGTGCACATCTACAGGAGGAACGTGGGTTTGAACATCTAACCTTACAACTAGAGGACACCCTCTATCTACTGAGCCACAGCCACCACAAAATGTTCATCATGTTTTGTCATGTTTTGATCTCTCCACATAGACTTTGCTGTTGTAAAGTTGAAATACCAATAGAGGGCACTCAACAACCACAAATGACTGCCACAGCACTTTGGTGTTTAGTTATCTGATCTGTTTTAGTCACATGAAATGCAACAAATGCTTCAATAGAAGGACTGACACCAAATAAGATAAGTCAAAAACAACATTTGACTACTCTTAAGACAATCTGATATTGATGTAGACAAACATTATGTATGCGTATTAACTTTAGACTGTTTTCCTACTGACAATGGCAGTTAGTATAAACTCAAATTGGAATGGCACTGATGCACACCTGCATGAGCCACACAGTCTTGTTAAAGCAGGATTCAAACTGTACTTTTACCTGTGTCTGGAAGCAAAACCAGAACCTTCTGTGTCCTAAAACTTTACTTCTGAAATAGTAGTTCTACTCTGCTAATCCAGACACCACTATAGGTTATGAAAACTTCACATTTTTTTGAAGAAAAAGTGTGTTTACCTGAAGTATAAAGCTTTTTATCTGTCATTTTAGTGTGCTAGTTATAGCTTGAGTTGATGATATATAGCATGTTTCCACAAGCCAAATATGAAAGAGGATATTGCAAGGTGAAGAATTTGGCAGCTGAAGAGAAAGTCAACCTTCAGTTTCTACTACAGTAAATGAGAGCTCAATAGCGGGTTTCCTATCAATTAAGGCTGAAATCAAAAATATAAAACTGAGCTTGATATTAACATTATAAGAAAGAAAACCCTTGTGGCCACATTTTTATTGCCAATTAGGTGCTTATGGAAACAAAAAGCTTAGAGATTTTTTTTTCTGGTCTCTAAAAACACTGCTCCACACTTGAGCTGGCTTTAGATGGCACACTAATAAAATCTCCAAAAAGTTGCAAAACCCTTCATTTTAGGGCAAAAATCTTTACATTTTTAGTAAAGCAAAAGTCAACCATTAACATCAGAGCCTTGGGAGTGTATTAGGTGATGGTGGATTGGTTTCTGCCTCCATGTCCCTACGCCATGATGTTTCTGGTCTTCCTCTGGATCTTTTCCCTTGTGGGTTCTATTTTAATGCTGTTCTTGCTCTATTTGCTCGGTCTTTTCTTAAAGTGTGGCCTATCTATGCCACTTTCTTTTTCTAATTTCTTCTGCCACAGGTTTTTGATTGGTTCTTTCCCAGACTTCAGGGTTTGAGATGTGGTCAAACCATTTGATGCCAGCTGTCCTAAGCAGTTGATGAATGCCTGGGTTTTCTGCACTATGCAAGGTGTTAGCTTCCAACTTGCTGCCCATATAGCAGCACTGCCTTGACATTTGAGTTAAAGATTTTAATTTTTGTTTTGGTTCTGATAGCCTTTGATTTCCAAATATTTTTAAGCATATTATAATCTGTTGGGGCTTTTTGGAGTCTGATTTTCACGTCTTCCTCAGTGCCTCCATTTTTACCAATGATGCTTCCTAAATAGGTAAATGACGATACTTCTCGTGTTGTGTTGTTTAGTGTAATTGGGTGCTTGCTTGCAGCATTTATTCTCAAGATTTTTGTTTTGCCGCTGTGAATGTTTAGTCCAACTTGTTTGGATATTGAATGTAGCATATTTGTTTTGTCCTGTATCTGGGTGCCGTTATGTGCCAAAAGAGCAATATCATCTGCCAAATCTAGATCGTCCAGTTGTTGGAACCACTGGATTCCGTTTCTTTTTTTCCCCCCCATTGTCTTTCTAAGTATCCAGTCAATGACCAGCAGGAAAGGAGATAACAAGCATCCTTGACTTACTCCTGTTTTCACATCAAATGCTTGGGACAGCTGGCCTGCATACATCAGATTTATCAGTTTAGGTGGAATGCCATAGTAGCTCATTAGTTTCCACGGTATTTCTCTGTCCAGACTATCAAATACGTTTTTGTAGTCTATGAAATTTATATACAGAGAAGAATTCCACTCTAACGATTGAATTACTATAATCCTTGGAGTGGTGATTTGTTCAATGCATGAGCGGTTCTTTCTGAAGCCAGCATGGTTGACTCTCAGTTTTTCATCTACGGCTGCTTTTAACCTTTTAATTCAGTTGTCCACCAACACATAGACAACATTGTCTTCTTTCTCCCAATGAAATTCTCTGAAGTAACAGACTTACCATTTTTTGTGTTAGAAGCCTTGGAATGACAGGAGAACCATCCAACTGCACCACGGACTGCAATACAAACTAAGACCAACATTTGAATGGAAAAACAGAAATTGCCTTTTTGTTTTTAACTAATTTCATTTTCCACATTTTTGACATCAGGAGCATAAATGAAATGCTGTTGAGTCCAGCAATTCTTGGTTTATTTGGAGCTTCTCTGGTCTTTGTGCTGTGTAAACATACTTGGCTTGCATTTCTGTCACATTGCTGCTACATTCTGCTGCATGCTGCATACACAAACAACACACTGGGAATTACACTGATATTGTACTTTAGTGACATGAAATGTCAAAAAGTAAAAATACCCAAATCCTTGAGGCAAACACACTTTTGTTCAACAAAATGTGAAGCTATGATGCTCTGTTAATAACTCAGTGGACAGCATATCTGCCATTCTGCTCCACTTTAGGGTGCATTGTTGTTGAGTAAAGCTGTATAAAATGTGGACACAATTGTTGGTACCTTTAGGTTAAAGGAAAACCCATAATGGTCACTGAAATAACTTGAAACTAACCAAAGTAAAAATATATAAAAAGTGTACTGAAAATTAACTGATGTGTGGTTCAACGGAATCATTTAAAAAAAAAAAAAACTAATGAAACTGGCCTGGACAAAAGTGATGGTATCCCTAGAAAAACGACATGTTAAATTAAGGTGTGTCCTGTAATTAGCATCACAGGTTTCTTCAAACTTGTAATCAGTCAGTCTGCCTATTTAAAGGGTGAAAAGTAGTCACTGAGCTGTTTGGTGTCATGGTGTACCACACTGAACATGGACCACAGAAAGCTGAAGGGGGGAGTTGTCTCAGGAGATTAAAAAGAAAACGATAGACAAGCATGTTAAAGGTAAAGGCTATAAGACCATCTGCCAGCAGCTTGATGTTCCTGTGACTACAGCTGCACGTATTATTCAGAAGGTTAAGGTCCACAGGACTGTAGCCAGCCTCCCTGGACGTGGCCACAATAGGAAAATTAATGACAAATTGAAGAGATGGATAAAACGACTGGTAACCAAAGAGCCCCGAACAACTTCCAAAGAGATTAGAGGTGAACTCCAAGGTCAAGGTACATCAGTGTCAGATCACCATCAGTTGCTGTTTGAGCCAAAGTGGACTTAATGGAAGACGACCGAGGAGGACACCACTGTTGAAAGCAAATCATAAAAAAGCAAGACTGGATTTGCCAAAATGCATAATGACAAGCCACAAAGCTTCTGGGAGAATGTCATTTGGACAGATGAGACAAAACTGGAGCTTTTTGGTAAGTCACATCAGCTCTATGTTCACAGACGTAAAAATGAAGCCTACAAAGAAAAGAACACTGTACCTACTGTGAAACACGGAGGAGGCTCAGTTATGTTCTTGAATCTGTGCAGGCTACAATGAAATCTCAAGACTATCAAGAAATTCTGGAGCAAAATGTGCTGCCCAGTGTCAGAAAGCTTGGTCTTAGACGCAGGTCATGGGTCCCCCAACAGGATAATGACCCAAAGCACACTGTGGGTGGCTGTGGCTCAGGTGGTAAAGCTAATCGCAAGGTTGGCGGTTCAATCCCCGGCCCCTCCACATGCCGAAGTGTTCTTGGGCAATGACACTGCCATTGGTGTGTGAATGTGTGTGTGAATGAGAAACACATTGTAAAGCGCTTTGAGTACCACTAAGGTAGAAAGGCGCTATATAAGTGCTTACCATTTACCATTTACCATTTAAAAACACCCAAGAATGAAAGACCAAAACATTGGACTATTCTGAAGTGGCCTTCAATGAGCCCGGATCTAAATCCTATTAAACATCTGTGGAAGGAGCTAAAACATGCAGTCTGGAGAAGGCACCCTTTCAAACCTGAGACAGCTGGAGCAGTTTGCTCATGAGGAGTGGGCCAAAATACCTGTGGACAGGTGCAGAAGTCTCAGTGAGAGTTACAGAAATCGCTTGATTGCGGTAATTGCCTCAAAAGGTTGTGCAACTAAATATTAAGTTAAGGGTACCATCACTTTTGTCCAGGCCAGTTTCATTAGTTTGTTTTTTAAAATGATTCTGCTGAACCACAATTCAAAAGCAATGTCTGATTTTCATCAGTTAATTGTCAGTAAATTTGTATGTATTATTACTTTAGTCAGTTTTAAGTTAATTCAGTGACCATTGTGGGTTTTTCTTTGTTTAACAGAAGGGTGCCAACAATTTAGTCCACGTGTGTAACTTAGCAAGAAAGTACTGTGGCAGTCACTTGTGGTCCTTCCCTCTGTTGGTATTTCTACTTTACTGCCACAAAGTCTGTGGGGAGAAAACAAGAATCTTGTGCTTACAATGTTAAAGTGGATTGTCCACTAATCACTATGTGGGTAGTTTGATTCAGGACTCCTCCTGTACATGTGGTCCACTGTACAAGCTGCAGTAACTGCATTTATGCACATAAATGTACTAATCCTATTACACTGTCAGGAAGACAGGAAAAAGGCCTGATACTCTTAACAATGCCTGTCCTTCTCTTTCCTTTTCTTAATTTTCCTCTTCCTTCCTGTCCCTTTTAATGGATCAATTAACATATATACTGAGCTGTAAATTTCCTGTTGTCTTTCATTTCCTCACTATAGCTGTGTCCGTCCTACTCGTCACTACACAGTCTTTCTGTCTGAGGATTCGTCTGGAGACGAGTTCCAATACGACGATGACTCCATCGCTGGGTTTCCTGACAGCTTTCTCTTCTCCGTCCCTTTTGAGTGGTCACCTCTGTATGCATCTTGATTGATTGGCTTTGCCCTGTTTAGTGTTTGCTTAATTAAAAAGCCTTTCTCAGCTCATCTCTTTCTAAGCAAATGTGTGCATGTGTGTACATCTGTTCTAAACCTGTACGTCGAAAGCATTATGGTTACTGGGTGGGCAAAATTTTGTGATTACATCACAGTAAGAGCAATATTTTTGTTGAACATAAGGCACCAGTGAATTAGCTATGGCTTGAGAGTTAATGCAAGTATTCCCACCAGCTTATTATAATACTTTTTTCAGGAAACCTGCTGTAGCATGGTCATATATTACTGGTGTGGGGCACATTGCTAGACATATGAAATAGCACAAAAGGGTCAGATTTCTCCCAAAACCTGTTCACAATTGTGACCTCAAGTGTATCTCAGTAAAGTTCCCCCTGTATGTGGACTTTGAAATACATTTTTCACTATAGGTATAATTTAATGCTAACACAATGTAAATAGTCCTTTCATCAATCAAGAGTGTGGTCATTCTTAATATTGATTAGTGAAAATTGTGATTGCGCAGATACAATGGAATAAAAGTTGTTTGGGAAGTTCCCCAATGTTGACCAAATCCTTTAGCTTTGTTACTTTCCCTTTTCAAAGTAGTTTGTAATGTCATTATTACACTATTTGTTATCGTTTGCCAGTAATAGAAATGTATCAAGAGGGTAAAATAAAAACTGACTTATGTTATCTTATTGTCACTTAACTCTCCTAAAAGACCAACAGCACAACGGGTACTTTTGGACTACCCTACTGGCACTAACCCGCAAGGGTGGTTCTTACTGAGAATGTAACCATGTCAAAAATGTATGCTTTCATTTTTTGAAAAGTAAATCCCAGACTATGGCACAATAGTCTTCATCAATAATTACTCAAACATGATGTAAATACTGCATTTGTTGCAGACTGTTTTCCTACTTGGAATAGTACGTATTTTGTGGGGTAGCAAGGTATTTGACCCAAAAAAAAACATTTGATGGGAATTTTCTTGAAAATGTAGCTACAAAATGCAAATTTTTAAAGGTTCTGTCTTGGTTCTGTCTTGGCCTGTTTTGGAGAAAAGGGCAATGATCCTTGTTTTAATTGGATACAGGTTTTGAACTATGAAGACCTCTGGTGTGTGAGCAAAATAAGTAACTTAAGTGTAACATTGTCCCCACAGGCCTCAGCCGTACCGCTCCCTGAAGGAGGTTGAGTTGATAGAAGGGAATGATCCTGGTTTTGGGGCAGAAAGCCACACAGCCCCTCCCAGCCCAGTTAATGAGAAGTTCTCTAGTATCAACTTACTGGGCGACATTTTCGGGTGCCAGGACGAGCCTGACAGCCAGCCAATTACCTTGGCTAAAAGTCTCGAAGACCTGAGGACTCCTAAAGATGAGCTGCACGCTAAGTTCACCTACCAGGTCAGCCAAAGTTTGTTTAATCCCATCTTTTTAGCAGATACGCCTCCAGGGGGCACCTGGGGGGACCATGGCCACCCTAGAAATCTCATTGGCCATGCCTGTGGTCACCCCAGGCTGCTGTGAAGCTCCACATTGTGCAAGTGAAAGATGCATTGATGACTGGATAGCTCTACATATAGCTGCAGCTGACTGTGTGTCCAAAAATCACAGAGAGCCCAAAGACACTCTTTGAGGATTAACTCTAGGTAAGGACCTGGAAAGCGAATGAGAGCAGGTAGCAGCAGCAGGGGGCGGAGTTAAATAGTTTGCAATCAAAACAGTTTCCAGCAGCCTTCACCAGTGTGTACAGGAACTTACAGAAACATATATGAGACTGCACAGTCTCCAATGATTGTAATTATGACAGGGCAGCCTATTACAATGCTCTTTATTACTGAGCCCTCAGGTATTCATACTTTATCGGCTAAAACATCTGTACAGATGTGTTGTTGTTGTTGTTTTTTTTAATAATCCTCACATCCCTTGCCATAAGTTTTGGTGTTGCTAAATACTTCAAGAATTAAATCAGACCAGTATATAAGAGACTGTAACTATACTGTATATTGTATACAGTTTAGGATCTGTATCATCACAATCAGCCACACATGTAGAATAACCCCCAATCAGACATCCATCCATCCATTATCTATACACTGCTTTATCCTCTGTAGGGTTGCAGGGGGGCTGGAGTCTATCCAAGCTGACTTAGGGTGAAGGCAGGGTTCATCCTGGACAGGTCTCCAGTCCATCACAGGGCCACACAGAGAGACAGACAATCAAGCAACTCACATTCACACATACAGACAATTTGGAATCACCAATTAACAATCAGACAAATACAATTAAAGTCTCTGTAAATGAACTAACATAAAAAGGCTTGTTTCAGATGAGCCAGACCTATGCAGATTCAGTCACTGGCGATCACCGCACAACGCATGCAGTTTGTGGAGCCAGAAGCTGCGGTTGCTCTCCAGCCGGCTTAGGGCATCATTGTAAATGTCTAGCTCGTACCTGATCTACCAGCTGACTGGTTTAGACGTTGACTCAAAAATATGACGTTTGACAGAAATATTTCATTTTAGTTTATATGATTTATATTTTATTTATCTGATTCAGTATTTTCTTTTCACATGTGGGGTTGATTGTGACGTTTTTCAGTCTGAGACTGAATATAATCAGGTTACTTTTCAAAAACTGCAGACAATATGTAGTTCTAGTCTACTGTATAGTAAAACAGGGCTGATTTAATTGTTCTCTTGTAAGGGATACAACATTTGTTATTGACAGTCTGAATATCTGACAGATCAGTAATAAGGTCGGACAGAAATCTAACCGGCATGTATCGTGCAGCAATCGCCAGTGATTAAATCTGCACAGGTCTGGCTCATCTTGACATGCCTTTGTGTGTACAGTTGACAGAGGCCCAGACACGGACACTTAACAGGAGCTGACGTTTAGTTTACTACCTTCAGCTGTTTGTAGAAGTCATTCCTCAGAGTTTATTAAATAGGCTACCTGCAGCATCAGACAGCAGCAGAATCCATATACACTCAAAAGCCACTAAGTACACCTTGCTAGTACTGGGTTGGACCCCCTTTTGCCTTCAGAATTGCGTTAAGTCTTCGTGGCATACTTTCAACAAGGGTTTAGAAACATTCCTCAGAGGTTCTGGTCCATACTGACATGATAGCATCACACATGATATCCATGATGTTCCTGTTCCCCCACATCCTAAAGGTGCTCTATTGGTTTGAAATCTGCAAGCGTCTTCAAAGAGAGAGAGCTGTGCACATGTACACACAACAGCATTAAGTTCATTACCTATAATTGTAAATGATCCATGACATGGAAACGGATAAATAACACTGTTTACTTTTCTTCACCTCAGACAGTTGACCTGTTACACACAGTTTATAAGCTGCAGTAAAATCATTTGTTACACTGCTGAATCCTGAGCTCCATCACAGCGAGATATCATTTTACAGTAAAAGTCTGACCTGTTTGGTAAAGTTACATCAAATTTTTTATGAGGACATTTTTTTCAGTTTCACCCCAGGATATTTGCAGCAGTGACATTGTTGTGTGTAAGGATGCATTACAGAAGACTACTCTCTAATCGTTAAAGTAACTGTCAAAATACAGCAATAAGTAGGGTAACAATCAAAACACTTTCACAGGCCATAATTGGCGGTAGTTAGATAAATTATCATCACACATGGACAGAATTTTCAGTACTGAAATTAAAAATAATCTCTGGATGTTTTGCCTATGGGTGAACTTTTACCTTTCAAAGCATCTGTCCTGGAATATTCTGATCAGTAGTCACTCTCATACCCAGAATGTTAACTCTACCAGTATTGGTCTAGGTACATCAGATAATTAGTAACCATCACTGTGAAGTAAGGAATGAAGTGTACCACTATGTGATTTCTTAACCCTCATATTGAGTTTCAAATAGCCTCTTTTTTTTTTACAGCAGCATAAAAAAATAATCCTTAAATTGAATGGCTTTTGGTTTGTATGCCACCCCAAGACTTTCTGTGGCCCCATGTTGGCAGCACTACAAACATTTTTCTGTGGCAAAACATGAAACCGTTTATAAAGGCTTTACTGGGCTAATTGTAAGAAAGAAAGAAAAAATCTTGAATTGTCCTTTAAAGTCTGTATTATCTCTTGTGTTTGCAGCGGATGGACCTAAGTGTCAGTGAAAACTCACAAATGCTTCCAGGCCTGAAGCTCTCCAACCCTTACAACAAGATGTGGAGCAGAGGGAAGGACGAAACAGCCTTGCCTATTGGTGTGCCTCCTACCTGTGATATACCTCCACCTGTCCATCTTCTTGTGCAGACAGAAGCCCACTCCCCAGGCCAGGAAGGTTCCAGTACAGGCACTGACTCTTTGGACCCTTCCACCCATGGTAATATAACCATCCCTCGTCCCCATGGAAGGAAAACACCTGAGCTTGGTACTGTCCTAGCGCCTCCCAATGCCCAATTGCGCTCGAAAACAGCCGTAGCCAATGAAGGAAGGACTACATCAGGGGGAAAAGAGTTTCGACAAGCTCTGGGCATGACCACAGATGGAGACCTGCTGAGGCCCACAAAGGTTGCTGAGGACAGTATAGATCTGATAAGCCTCCTAGATCCCCTTAACAACTCTGCACAGCCAAGCTCAGCTGCATTAACTGATGGGATAGATATCAGTGTGTCATCTTCTTGCAAACAAACACTACCGCCCAGGTCCTACCCACAGGACCTGCCTCCTTTCCCACTGCATCCTCACACATCACTGAATCCTTTCGCCCAGGCTCTGCAGCACACCTCCCCTCAAATGCATTACTCACCAACTATAAGTGTGAATCCCTTCAGTGCAGTATACGGGCCTGTACCAGGCTCTTACTTAAACACTCCACCCCAGCCACAGTCCTTTTCTACACCAACGGGGCTCTACAGACAGCATTCACCAGGCAGCTCCACTCTGCCGCCCTATTATGGACTGCTTCAGTCCTCCTTCCCCTCCTCAGTCAACCCCCTGCGTCAGTCCTCTGCCAGCATCCATGCAATTTCCAGCCTGGTGGACTCCACATCTGTCCCCACTATAGCCATGAACAAACTGGAAAAGCCTCTTCAAACTGAGGAAGACAGTGAGAAGATTCAGGATCCTTTTGTGGACCTGCTGACTATGGCCAACCCTGCTGCACCCCCAAAAAAGAAGGTGGAGGACCTTCGGAGAAAGTGGGAAACATTTGACTAAAACTTGTCTATATGCACAGAGTTACAACTCTCTGTCACTACCCAAACTTCCCTCACTACTCTATCAGGACCTTCTACTGCTTTTGCTGGTGCATCAGCTCTAATACAGTCTACCGTGCCCATGCAGCTCTCAACTGTAAAACAATTAACAGCTTAAACTGAGACTGAAGACATGCCTGTATCCCAAAATGAGGAACAATTTTATTTTGTTTGCATTCTGTAACTGGGCTGACGATGATGCTTATGTTCTTGAAGTCCGAAAATTCAGATTACGACAGTAAATGCAACATATATTAACTAGCTAACTAAAGTTAAAATAGCTAATTAAGGACACATTATTTCCTCTACAAGCTAACATCCAATACTTTCAGACAGTAAGCAGCTGCCACCCTTGGTGTTTCCAGTATCAACATGACAACTGAAGAAACTAGCAGAGACAAGGAGGTAGAGAGTGTCTCTGGTGACTGAGTTGATAATGACTGAACTTTTTCAAATTTGCTACTGCCACAGTGTGTGATCAGGAAAACAATGCAGGAGCTCATTTGAGCAGGATTTGAATTTCCTGAAACCTGTTAAGGAGCATGAGCAAATAAGGGATAATATTTGAAAAGTTGTACATTTTATTATTGTAATAGATGATGTAGAGGCAAAGTTCTTAGCCCCTCTGTTATTTAGCAGGCACAGGTTGCAGACGCAGTAGCAACAGCTACCTGTCTGAAAGCACCTCTCATAGGGTGAAAAGGCAGTGTACGCCCTGGACAGGTTGCCAGTCAATCACAGGGCCAACACAGACCATCACAGGGCACACACAGACCATGCACACTCACACTCACACCTACAGCCAATTTAGAATCGCCAAACACAGTACATTTTTGGACTGTGGAAGGAAGCTTGAGCATCTGGTGAAAACTCACACAGGCACAGTCTGTGATTATCAGTTTGTGTACCCATTCAAAAGGGATTGACAGGAAAATATGCTTGAAACAAAAAGCAACATTTAATTATTAGTACAGTTTTACTGTGTCACATGACATTAGTGCAGCATTATGATCCTGTCAGCCCACACCTTTATTTGACTGTGCTTCAGATGGACCAGTGTTGTGCATGTAGAGTCCAGTTGTGCAAATACATCAGGGGTGATGTTTATTAACTGCCTCAGAAGGTCCTGATCCAGTAGGTTGGAATGCCCCCCCACCACAACAACCATCAGCTCTGCTGCTGATCAGTGACAAACGGGAGCGTGTGTCTGGTGAACAGATAGAGGTGTAGGCTGCCTCCTCAGCCAACAGCACTTGAACTCATCTAGATCTGTCCTAGGGTTTTCTGAATTAGGATATTTAGTGTTTTTCTGCCATTCTTCCATGGAAATGGAATGCCAACAGTTCCCTGCTCATTGCCACTCGTTAACATATTTGCTGACATATTTTTTTGCACAGGTCCTTTTCATGTCATCTGTCTTTTGTGCCACTACACACAGTATATCCTGCAAGAGGATATACGTCATGCTCACGACAGCATGTCTTAATGATGTCAACTTCTACAATTAGCTTGTATTGTTATTAGTGGCTAGTCTGCTATAGTTGATTGACATCTTAATGGCATTATGGTTCTGTAGCTACAAACTGTGGTTCACCTCAATCATGCATTTGGATGATTGAGTTCATCTATTGATGTTTTTGGTAGCTTTATGCAGAGTGATGATTTTAAACATTTCTGTCTAATTAAATATACAGAGACTTTGAGACACTTATTGTAAACTGTGTTTTTGAATGATCTTTTGGCCAATTTTTCTGCTAATATGCTCATTATTCCCTTCAGTTGGTTTTTGCCTTAGTCAAATATTACTTTGTGTTTGATGACAGTTCTTTTCTAAAGAGTCTTCTTACAAATTATAATGTCAATCATGCATAGGAAATAAACATATGGTTTCTCACAGTTTTGCCAACCAGTTGCTAATCCAGCTGTTGTGATTTCTCCAGCATCAGAAACTGTGTAGGTGTCCATGCCGGCCCATACAGCTTTCCGGGTGATCTTGGGTCGTCCATGTGTTGTGAATGCCAAAAAGTCCTAACTGCTTCAAAGTGCTGTATAGATCTAGTTGCTGCTGCTGTGTGTGTACAGATGACACTATGTTTGTTCTATGAATGATTCAAGTATGGTGACAAGTATCCTTCTGCACCTGCTTAAAATGTAGTACAAATATCTGAACATATCAGCTTAACTTGATTAAACTTACTCTGACTCTGTATTGTGTTTTACTATGCAGCACATTTTCATTACCTTCCCTTTTTTTCACTGGCTTCATGCCACATGACTCTTGATTGTTTTAACTTCTAACATCTGAGCTTTCTTGTGGCAATACTATGCGATATTTCAACTTGGTTTAAGCTCTCCTTATGCTTCAAATATTTGGTCATTAGTGCCACCATCACACCACAGTGTATACATGTACAAGACACCTTAAAACTAAAATCTAATTTGTTAGTTCAGAGATGATAAATGAGGATGACAGTGCTTGTTGGCTGTAGATCATTCCCCCAAGTCAGTTGTAATAACAGCACAAGACTAAACATTTAGCACTTTAGAATGTTGGATGTCTTTCTGTGGGTGGATGGTAGGATTCAAATCTTGGCAAAGTAAAAGAGTCATTGTGCACTCAGAAGCAGATGCATCTCGCTCTAGTCTTCACATAAATGAGTAGGAAGAACGATGAAAGCTAAGCTACCTACATTTATTTTAACACGAATTTTTTTAAATTCTTGTCAAAAATGCCAAATTAAATAATCCATGATTTGATACTGAAAAGCAATAGAAAGGGAAAACCTCCAAGAGGGATGGATACTTTTTATAGGTGCTGTAATTTTGACAAGTTTAATCTTAGGTACTTTCACACTGTTAAAATGAACATTTAGTTCTAAAAAGCATTTGAAGCTGAAGACCATCTGAAAAGATTTCATGTGTGGTATATGTCTAGATACATTATCTGGACATTAGCATCAGATCCATGGGTATCAGCATTTACAAGAAATATCTGTGCTGGACACAGAAAGAGAAACTTTATATGTTGATAAATGTGTAGATCTCATCTAAGTAAGATGACAAATAACCAGGTTTTCCCCACAATGTCAAAATGCACTTCTAAAGTTGTCTTGTGGAGTTTTCGTGCAAACAAACAGTAGAATTAGATTATTTCTGTATTCTGAGGTCATTTTAAAAGCAGAATTTTACTGAAACTCATGTCCTTCTTTACTAGCCTGTAGTCTGCTTCTTCTCTCCTTTTATTGCCCTGTGTGCTAAACAGGGTGCCTTTAAATGTATGTAAAGTTTCTGCTAATCATTTATTTTTCTATCCTAAATTTAATTTAATGAAAAACAACATCCAGCTTTTTGCCACTGACAGTATATCAGCTGCTATTCAAGATAAAAGTAACATTCAAAAACTCCCAAAAAAAAGCTTACAAAATTGAAACCCTGGAAAATCTAAATCTGTGTTTTTGAGACTGTCATCCGTAGTTACAAGGTAGAAGTTTTGCTCATGATATGTATTCCAGCATATTAAAAACACCATATGGACATGTAGCAAGGTAAAAAGAAAAAAAAGATTTTTATAGAAAGGGTTTTAATTATTCTCTATGGTATGATAAAATATTAATCTTTGTGACACAGTAGAATTGAAATGGCAGTATTTTAGTTTTTTGTTGTTGTTCAAAATTACATAAGTATATTACTGATACTGATCACACAGAAGGACTTGCATAGATTTTTCAGTCTGTCACAGTCAGGAGGGTGAAGTGAATAGACTACACAAGAACCACTTCCCAGCAACTGCAAGAATAGCAACCTGCAGATTGTTCTGTTTACTGCATGTGGTCCTGGATGGGCAAGTGACATCATCAGTCCCCAGTCACAAATACTAAACACGTTCAGATCAGGGCTCTGTGGCGGTCAGACTGATCATCAGAGCAAACAAATTACTTATAGACCTACCAATACATATATCCATACTGTGCACCTTGCAACAGATCAGGACTGTCGGACCTGGACATTCTACTTACTGGTATATGCGTTACACACTTAAAAACTTGATGCCTAGACAAGAAGATTTGAGGCTGTTTGTAGTGTGTTTGGGGTCACTGTCCATCTGCAGAATGAATTTGGGATAATCAGATGCCTACTGATGTAGTTGTGTGATGTGTAAGAATGTGAAAATAGCAAATTAAGTTGCCAGCACTCGCAATTAAGCATGTAACACTTTCAGTGTTGCAAAGCAGAAAAAAGAACCAGCACCACGTTGATGATCAACTAATTACCTTCTGACATACAATCATCCAATCCACAATCAAATATTTATAGAAAAGTCATAGTAAGAAAATCATAGAAAGACTGATATTATATTCTGTTTTTGCCACAACCAAAATTAACATGAATGGTCTACATATGATGAATTTACCTATGTATATACATGTATCATCTTATTGTTAATACAATATGACTTCCATGTGTCTTGTTGCCATGCTCCATCCTGCCAGGCTGATCTTAGATGACACTATCACTTCTTCTGACTGTTCCTCTCCCCTGTTCCCTTACACAGCTGTTTTGTTTTACTTTATCATTTTGCATCAGCCCATACATCCTGTTGCTGTTCATTAGCAAATATTTATTATGACTGTTCAATCATGCAATGGGCTATATGCCTACTAATTTCTTACATTTTTAACTAGAAAGTGGTGCTACATTAATACCTGCTTTAACAGCATACACATATCCCACAGGATTATTTTATTATTTGAAAAATTAATGTTATGGAATTTAAAATATGATATTTATTTCTATGGAAACTCTATCGCAGAAGATATAAAATTAATTGTCCAAGGAAAAAGTTATAAATGGCATAAAACCCTTGCACCATATCATATATACACCAATCAGCCATAACATTCTAACCACTCACAGGTGAAGTGAATTCAATTCAGTTCAATTCAATTTTATTTATATAGCGCATATTTACAACATATGTCATCACATAGCGCTTATCATTGTAAGGAAGAACAGAAAACAGAAAACCCAACAATCCAGAAATTGCTTTTGGATTCCCTCTGAGTAAGCAGTTTGCGACGGTGTGAAGGAACCAAAAAACCCCTAGGATGGGGAGGGGGGAAAAAAACCTCCGGCAGAACCAGGCTCAGGGAGGGCGGCCATCTGCCTCGACTGGTTGGGCTGGGAATGAGGATGATGGGGGAGGGGATAGCAGGCCCTCCTGTTGCTCCCCCGTCCCTCCCCGCCTCGCTTCCCTCCTCCTGCCTCCGCTCCTGTCTGCCTGCTCCGCCGCGCCCCTCTCCCTCTCCTGGGTGGGCTGGGGGC
>OMNN01012562.1:2182-16066 GCA_900302755.1 Chromis chromis
CTGCCTATTATAAGATTTACGGTAATTTTACGGTAATTTCATCCAATGGATTCCTGGGGGGGCACGAATGAAATTACCGTAATTCGATTCAATTCAATTCAATTTTATTTATATAGCGCATATTTACAACACGTCATCACACAGCGCTTATCATCATAATGACAGTGTCGTTGCGCTTTACAGCCAATATGGTGTCATTACGGTAATTTTACGGTAATTTCCTTGGGGGGCACGAATGAAATTACCGTAATGACACCATATTGGCTGTAAAGCGGAACGACGCTGCGCTTTACAGCCTATATTAGTGTCATTACGGTAATTTTATCCAACGGATTCCTGCGGGGGTACGAATGAAATTACCGTAATGACACTATATTGGCTGTAAAGCGCAACGACCAATGTAGTGTCATTATGGTAATTTCATTCGTATCTGAATGAAATTACCATATCCCAATGAAATTACTAATTATTAATATTAATTTCATTCGTAACCCACCAGGAATCCGTTGGATTTTTTCCCAATAGCGGGCAAATACTGATGGTCACATGAGCTCCACCAACACACGTTTACTGCAAATAACTTAAAATGCAGATTTACAGACTTCTTCCATCTTAAAGTTACTTCCAATCAGTCCAACCTGCCCCTCTGACAGCGACCCCCCCTCTCTCTGGGTTCATCCTCTGTGTTAAAGTGTCGTTTGTCGTCCGGTAAACCTCCTGTAATGAACCCGGCTCGTCAAAAAATGTCTCTTCCTGACGGTCATCCAGTTTGAATCGCTTCTAATTACACAGACTGAAATGTTCCGACACTCTGTAAAGAGTACGAGACGGTGACAGAGTTTAATAAGACAACAATCAGCACTTAGACACTCAGGGTGGTTAGGAGGGAGCAAATCTGGGAAATGAGGCTCGTATCACTTCAAGTATATCCCTCAGAAAATGACTTTGTGAGGTTTAAATCAATATTTCTATAACAACACTTGATTAAATACCTATAATGTCAAAGGAGTACCTTGTTTGGAGAAGCACAAAGAGAATTATCAGTAGTTCTGCAGCTCTACTCAGCTTTTTATCCTTTTTAAGCTCATTGTTTTGGTTTTACAGATTATCATTTACACTGTTTGATCTCAGCCTCACCACCGTTACAGCTTCCAGCAGCAGGAACAAGCTTTATAAACCTACTATGTCCAATTAAAGAACATTAATCACAAACTACAGTTGATGGGTTAAGTTAACTAAATGCTACAGATGAACTTCTAACTGCTAATGCTAATTGCTACTTCAACCAGCACTGCCACGTTCAGCTGACCCAGGCCCGTTTAGGAGATGCACCAGGTAGCAACCAGTGTCGATGCTACCATTTAGCTAGCTGCTAACTGCTAATGCTAACTGCTAATCCAACCAGCACTGCCACGTTCAGCTGACCCAGGCCCGTTTAGGAGATGCTCCAGGTAGTGACCAGTGCCAATGCTACAATTTAGCTAGCTGCTAACTGCTAATGCTAACTGCTAATCCAACCAGCACTGCCACGTTCAACTGACCCAGGCTCGTTTAGGAGATGCTCCAGGTAGCGACCAGTGCCGATGCTACCATTTAGCTAACTGCTAATTCTACCTGCTAATTCAACCAGCACTGCCACGTTCAACTGACCCAGGCCCGTTTAGGAGATGCTCCAGGTAGCGACCAGTGCCGATACTACCACTTAGCTAGTGCAAATGCTTGATGCTAATGCTAACCGCTAATTGCTAAAATACTTCAATACTACTAACAAACTCACCCCACACTTTTAAAAGTACAAAATATTCATAATACACACATTTGAATGCATCTATGCTGCACCAGTTGGTTATAAAGTCAGTCTACGTTTTGTTTTCTGATATTTAACAGACCAAATAATAACTGGCAGATTAACTGATAGTACAGTGAAGTAACAATACTTAGGATGAACTCAGGGTCAACGGTTTTCACAGGGACTATTTCTTTAATGGTAACAGTGAGGCCTCAACATGGTTCAACTTTCATATGACGTCAGCTGAGCACAAGAAGAAACCCGCCGACGGGTGAATCACCTCTCAACATGTGACTCATTGGGCCCGATTTAGCTGCATCCACCTGTTTGTTCGAGGAGGAAGGTGAAGTGGTGGCGGTATTAATAAGAGCAGGAGCTTCGATGTGAGTGGGAGACAGACTGTTTCCTGCTGCTGTGGGTGTGGAAATGAATGTTTGTGCGAACGGCAGCTTGAGAAAATGTAGTTCCTAAAAAAAGAATCCTTCAAGGAATGTCCAGCTAAGGAAAGAAGAACAAAGCATCCAGCACGGTCCCAGAAATGCAAAATATTTGTCCAATAAGTGATTTTACTAGAAACTTAATGAGGTTAATGATTTTCTTATAGTCAGTAAATGTGAACTCTTTGAGCTCCAAGCTGGCAGTGGTGGTCTAGTGGTTTGTGAAGCCAACTTGTAACCGGTGGGTCGCCGGTTCGAGTCCCCGACTGGCAAGAGGTTGAGGTGGGGAAGTGAGAGCGACCGCTTGTCCCAGTCACCACCACTGAGGGCCCTTGAGCAAGGCCCTTAACCCCTGACTGCTCCCCGGGTGCTGCACCGCGGCAGCCCACTGCTCCTAGGGGCTCATCCCTATGTTCCCCAGGTCCTATGTTCCCCGGGTTTTATTTAAAAAGGGTCCTATGTTCCCCGTTTTTCCTAAAAAGGGTCCAATGTTCCCTGGTCACATACAAAGCGGGGAACATAGGACCCTTTTGGGGAAAAGCGGGGAACACAGACCCTTATTTAGAAAAACGGTCCTTTGTTCCCCAGTCCCATACAAAGCGGGGAACATAGGACCCAGGGAACATAGGTACGCTCCCGCTCCTAGTATGTATAGTTAAGGTTAACTTTGAATAGGATGGGTCAAATGCAGAGAAGGAGTTTCCCCAAGGGGATCAATAAAGGTTAGATCATCATTATTATTATTACTTCAGTGAGGGAGGGGACGGAATTTAAATTAGTTTTTGATTTTTTCAGGCTGAAGTCTTTGATTGCCCCTCGCATGATGATCAGGTACAAATAGGACAACAGCGGCATTATTATTATTATTATTTATGAGATACTTCTTAATGAGGAGCTGAAAAACTACCTGGAAAATCTCTGCAAAGACGTCCATAAATATACACGTCGCTTGAACACATCACTAATGAGGTTGCTTCCTCGACAGATCACCACCAGAAGATGCTGTTAAACTAATATTCCTGCTACAACCACACATCTAATCTTTACAAAACCCTTTGTTTTTCTGCGTTCACGCCCCAAACGGCCCAGTTTATTCCACATTTAAGCTCATCTGACAGCTTAAACAACCTGAACTAAACATGCAAACACACAAGAGGAGGTAATATCAGGATATTATAGTTTATGGCGTGGCAGAGCTGTTCCAATGAAAGAATATTCATCAGCTCTTCTGCCTAAATTCAGCTAAATCTTATCATTTGTGACATTTCAGAAGTTAACTTAAACTCCCCTGACAGACCAACGTAACTCCAGCCTGGTTTCTCTGGAGTGTTGATTCATGTGCAGCCATCTTCAAACCGTTTCTCTGAGGACACACATTTCTAAAATAATTTCTCCCAGCTGAACGTCTTTGTGGGTTATTATTTAGCATTTTTCCAGGCAAGCGGGGAAATAAATTGAGTAAATTTAGGCTCATTAGAACACAGAGGCGCATTGTTTTCTTGTTGAAACACACCGGAAGGTGTTGTGTGACCTATTTTGAGCTGCAGTTAAAGAAAAATCTCAATGCGAGAATTTCTCACATATTTTACTCTTTCTTTACACACTTTCTGCTGCCGATGCACTGTGGCTTTTATTTGATGCTGCCTGGAGCTGCAGGGACTCTGGAGTGCTTTTGCAACATAACAATAAGGATTTGGTGACATAACACCTCATCCTCGTGTCTCCAGTGTAATGTGAGGTGGCCATTTTGCAATGAATGCAAACACTCACACTTCTCCTGATACATTTCTGTCTTTGTCTGAATGTTTGGGCAAGGATGATGTTGGCTTTACAGTAACTCTCCTCAGGGAATCCCTGCATCTTTGCACACTTATAGAAAACTCTCTGGTATTCATATCAGGTGTGGAATACATTAACAAGTCAGAGATGTGCCTGTGTTCTGTTTTCAGCGAGATGAATGCAAACCATTTGAAGTTATAGATCCACATGTTTAAGTATTCATACGGCTGCAGAGAGTGACCTGATTGCAAATTAGGCGTCTTGCCGGGAGACGAGAACAGAGCTGCTGAAAAGGTTTGAGATCAGCGTTTAGATTTCGATTTGGGTTTCATTTTTAAATGAAAATATAGCTGAAGCTGTTTGACGCCTCGGGTCAGAACTCCCAGGTCTCTCAGATGAAGATATTTAACTCAAATATCAGCCTCATGGTAGCTCCATGTGAAAAGTTTCAAAAATACTCCTGCACACTGTCTAACTTGCAAAAATACATGATCTGATACCAATTATTGTATATTAGCTGTAGTACCTGGTTGTTCCACCCGATGGAGCCTCTTGAGATGGAAGATTGCAGCTCATTTGCTGTGTTCAATAGTGTTACAACTCCAGGAGGCAGTAACTTGGACTACAGGCTGTTCCATGTTTGCAAGCAGAGAGCATTGTGGGAGTTTAGCTAGCAGTGGGCACCATGACAAAGACTTAAATGGCGCTTAATGACCTCCAGCCAGAGCTCATGTGTTTAAGACAAACCGGGATCAACTCGCACCAATAAGTTTATTTTACGATCACTCATGAACAAGAACCTAAGATGCAAAAAACTCCTTTGGTTGAAGCAGCAACTCGACCCAACTAGGGACCTAAATCTTAAACAATTTAATAATCATTTTAATTAGACAAATTTCAAATTAAGTTTTCAATTTGCTGAAGAAGTTATTTTAAACCACAGACACGTACCTCTTGCTGTTAAACTTGGTTATCTTAGTGATTTATCATTTATTATGAAAATGTGAGCATTAGCCAGGAGTCGTTAAATGCCTCAGAAGACTCTGTCATGGTGCCCGTCGCTAGCTAAACTCCTACAGTGCTCTCTGCTTGCTAATATGGACCACTTGTAGTTGGAGGGATCGGCTTTTCTGGTCGCTAAAACACAAGTTTTAAACTGGCTGCAGATAGAAAACTGCAGATAGAATACTGCAGCTTGTTTGCCGTGTTATAACGTGCAATCCTTACCTGGTGCAATAACGACACTAGTCACTTAGCAAATCACTGTACTTATTGTATTATCTTATGAAGGCACTATTCTCCTCCTCGTTTTTTGTACTACTCTACTACTAACACTGTAATTTTTTTTTCACTAACCTTTGTTTACCTTAACTGCACTAAGGCAAAACAATTTCCTTCGGGATGAATAAAGCTTATCTTTATCTTTCAATACTGTCACAGCACGAGGACAACAGGCAGTTCCATGTTGGCAAGCAGAGAGCATTATGGGAGTTTACCTAGCAATTGGTACCATGACAAAGACTTAAGTGACACTGAATGACCTTCAGGAGGAGCTCATGTGTTTAAGACAAACAGGGTAAACTAGAACATGAGATACTTGAGGCAAGAACTTGCCCCCAACTAGGGACGCAAATTTTGAATAATTTTCTGAACCTATTGTCTGCCGCATTAACAATCCATAAGCACTGTGGGAGTTTAGCTAGCTACAGGCACCATGACAAAGACTGCTGTGGCATGTAATGACTTCCGGCCAGAGCTCTCGTTTTCATAATGGCCAACAACTTAGTAGGATAATGACATTCAAACAAAGTTTAGCAGCGAATGGTACATGTCTGTGGTCTGTCGGATGTCATTAAACCCCACAGAAGTCTTTGTCATTGTGCCCATTGCTAGCTAAACTCCCACAATGCTCTCTGCCCACGTTTTCAGGTCGAAAACTACAACTTACTAGGATAATGACATTCAAACAAAGTTTAGCAGCGAGTGGTACACGTCTGTGGTCTGTCGGAGGTCATTAACTGCCACAGAAGTCTTTGTCATTGTGCCCGTTGCTAGCTAAACTCCCACAATGCTCTCTGCTTGCTAATATGGAACTACTTGTAGTCTGAGCAATATCTTATGGTCGCTACAGTTTTAAACACAGCAAACAAAATGCAGTCTTCTATATCCTTAAACCTTAAGCAGCGCCACCTGGTGGCAAAACCGGGTGCTACAGCTAATCGATAATACATTTTCTAACATGCATGTCATTAGTCTTCTGCCTTATTGGTAATTTTATTCATGATTAGTTAAATTATGAACCCAGAGGGTGGCGTCACACGTTGATATAATAAACCCTCACTGGTACCACAGAGTTGGTTTCTTACCTCCAGCATCATGCATATTTCTGTCATCTAAAAGCCCTTCTTCCCTCCGTCCCTTGGCGCTCTCTACCTTCACTTCTCTATGTCTCTTTTGTCTTTCTCGACGTCCTTTCCCTGTCACTCTCTCTCTATTTGCATCTATGTTTCCTTGAAAATACAGGAAGGCGGAGAGGACAGATATTCCATAGGGAAGCTGCACACCTACAGCTCTGAGCATCGCTACCGTTTTACAGGCTTCAGACAGCAAAGAGCAGCTAAATGTGCAAACGTGACTCGACATCAGGCGGCTAGGAATACTGAATACTTCACGTAGTTAACTTTTCTTCTGAAAAAAAAGGCAGTATAATGGGATGTTTCGACTTTTCTGACATGTTTTGTGTTACAGTTAAGTCACAGCAGAGAGAGGCCTGAACAGAATATATAATTATGTGGAATACAGCCTATTAAGAGGAGGTTTCTCACAGATTCAGCGTGGATTTGCACAGTTTACGATTAATTATCAAGATGCATGTGAGCTGCGTTTGAAAGGTCGTCTTGGATTAATAGGAGACAGAAGAAGAGGAGGACAGATGAAAGAAAGATGGGGGTGGATGTCAGGGGTCTTACCTCTTCTCGTATTCTCTTCACTGTTTCTCCTTTCTGTGGAAGACAAACACAATCGACTTAAAACTTGTTACAATAAGGATGTATTAGAGGAGTTTAAACATAACCCAAACTATACTATTGTAGCCTGAATGTAATGAACGTTCATTTATATGTCAGTCCTGTACTCCAGATTTGAATTGCTCGTTATCTTTGAAAAGAAAACTTCCAAAATGGCACCAGCCAGGAACCGTGAAAACAGGAAGAACTATCAGATTTGCAACTTTCACTTTACAACTAAATCTAAGCCAGAAATGGTGATAGTTCACCAAAATCACTTTATTCTACATCTTATTATTTAAAAAAAATCTCCAAACCTTAAGCATTTATACCAGTTATTGTAGAAAACATCAACAACAAAGAATTCTGCACTCCTCAACTCAACTGGGAACTGAAACATTTGAATATTCAGCTGAACTGCAGGCAGTGTTTTCACAGAGCAGAAAGAAGGATAGAAACTAATTAAAAATGTAAATAGTAAAATATCTACAGCATGTGAAGCCTCCATTTTTCCAGTATTGGTGGACAAAATGTTGGACATCTTGATTCTGTGGTTTTTACATTTTTGTAAAATAACTAAAGACATTCTACAACAGTTTTTGTTCTTCTTTATGGTTTATTGCATTCTAACTGTGTCATACAACAGACAAGACATTTCTCTCTCCTTCTTCATGGTTGTTCTGTTTCCATAGAGGTGAAGGACTTTATAGTGCATCTAAAAATGAGCCCAAAGTCGGTAAATCCAGTGCAAACTTCAAAAAATCTGGAAATATATATATATATTTTGGTTGTTCTACTTTTATATACTGATCCTTTACATACAGTATATTCACATACATCTGCACCTTGTATGGACGTTTTGCACTACTGTAAGCCATTACATTGTGAGTGCAACTTCAGTTACTGCATTTATAGTTCTTAATTCACAAAATAAGATCTCCTTATATACCCCTTTCCACCGAGCTGGTTCCAGGTCTAGTTCGGAGCCAGAGCCTGACTTAGAACCAGTTCTTTGTGTTTCCTCCACCTAAGCACCGGCTCCAGGTGCTAAAAACTGGAGCTTAGCAAGAACCAACTCTTTGCTGGGCCAGAGCTAAGCTCTGAGTACGTCAGGGGCTGGAGGCGGGGCTATGGTGACCAACGATCAACGGTGGAAAGGGAAACACAAGAGGTAATTTTTCTCCAGGACGTCCCTGGTCCGATCAGATGTATTGGAATGACTCCTAGGACACATGGAAGTTTTGCACAAACTGTTGGAGCTGAAATCCGGTACAGTTGTGTCCCACCAGTAGCGCGATCACGGATGTGCCCAGGCAACAGCTGACCTCTGCCTGATCTTTATCTTTATAAAGATGTTTATCTTTATAATGATAAAGATCATCAACTTATTGCGTTTGTTTAACCGCTATGTAATGGATACAAACATAATCGTTTTATGGTGACGCAATGGTGTGGCTCCAACTTGGCTCCTTGCCAATGGAAAAGCAAAAAGGTTCTTAGGAGGAACGAGATTTGAACCAACTAAGCACCAGCACCAAACTAGCACCTGGTTCTTCTTGGTGGAAAAGGGGAACAGATATCTCATACGTTTCATACGTTACACTTGTACATACAATTTAGTTTTTACTATATTTTTATATTTGCACATTTCTTCCTGTACTTGAAAGAACAACAAAAAAAGTCTGATTGTATAAATAAATGCACTGACAGGACTGCAGCTTAACTTACACTGTGCCATGACAATCCTATTCTAAAAACCTGCTGGGAGGTCGAAGGGTTAATGTACTTGAAACTGGAAAAGTAGAAGCTTTGTAAAAGTAACATTTGAATTAGATTGCAGTACACACTGCACTAAGTGTATATGCATAATGTACATAACATATACAAGATGTTTTTTTATTTATTGATGCATTTTCACAGGGAGAAACCTACTTTTAACGGAGGACAAACGAGCAGTAAATGTGGAAGTTATACTGAAGACTCCAGGTGAGGAGAATGAATCAGCGACGCTCTCCGCCTACTAATCAGGCGCCACCGGGATGCCCCCGAGCGAATCCAGCGGCTGAAGAGTTCGACTCTGCGACTCGCGGAAGAAAAAAAAACAAAAAACGTTCCCACGATAAATAAACCTCCTGTTTGTTTCTGAGCTGTAATTTTTATCTGTGCTGACACCTGTCCTCATCACGCTGGATTCCTTCAGCATCGGTTCTGCTCTGCTGCCTGTTTAGAGCTGAGGGAGCCCCGGAGAGCAGCTCCTGTGTTGTGACTACAGCTGTAGTTTTAATGCCTTCTTTATGTCACAGACTGGGAGCTAATAGACCGAACGCTGAAGGGGGGAAATCTAAATACACGCTGAAGATTGTGAGTTCGGCGAGTGATGCTGTGGTCATTATCGCACTTCACTCAGCTGTGATATATTTGGAAAAGAAATCCGTCGGGGTTTTATTTAACACGTCCGCAGTTAAATTGACTCGCATCCCTTGAGAGCTTCTCCTTTTCATTAGAATGACACGGCCTGACTGGGAATTTTACACACTATTAATTCATATTTCATGGAAACTTTGTATCGCTGTAGTCGGATTACGCTGAATGTTATCTGCAGCTGTGCGCCGCTTGGAGAAAGACTGGAGATCAGATTTTCAGAGGGTTCACTGTGAAATCACTGCACATTTAACCTAAGCTTTTACTTTAATTTAAAAGCCATAACGTTTTGTTTACAGAGAAATCCTTTAAAGTTGAATTTTAATGGCATGAAATCCAGGTTTTGGTTTTGGATGCAGTGAAACAACATGTTTGGTTGGTTTAAAAACAAAAAGTGACAGCAAGGATGAAGAACCCACCTTTCCGATGATGCTTCCGACTTCCTGTGGAGGAGACAGAAACAGGAAACGTCAACTTTAACGTCGTCAGAGACGCAATTACAAACTTTTCACAAGACTTTGTTGTCACTTCGTGTTTGTTCAAGACGATGGTGATAATGAGGACGACAACTTTATACGTCAACATCTAAAACAAAGCAGAAACTAATTTAACATTAACTGCAGGAAATTAACCCTTTAAGTCCTAGTGTGTCATCGGCGACACATTTGGGCCAGTGCACTTTGGAACACCGTAAATATGTCACCATTTGTGCTATCGGAAAAAAATCTAACGGTTTCTGAAAGCTGGGGTGTTGCGCTTTACAGCCAATATGGTGTCATTACGGTAATTTCATTCATGCCCCCCCCAGGAATCCGCTGGATGAAATTACTGTAAAATTACCGTAATGACACCATATTGGCTGTAAAGCGCAACGACATTGTCATTACAGTCATTACGGTAATTTCATTCGTGCCCCGCCAGGAATCCGCTGGATGAAATTACCGTAAAATTACCGTAACTCTTATAATAGGCAGTAAATCGTAAATAACTGCCAGATATTGAAAGTTTCTTCTGAAAAAATGGGCCCCAGCACTCACAGGACATTTTCTTACCTTTTTGTAATCAGAATAAGAAACAAAGACCAGGTGGACATTTTGAAGCTCAGGTCTTAAAGGGTTAACAAACAAAAAAGCTTCTAAAGACACTGGAAAGTTTGGATGATTATAGGGTGCAAACTTTTTTTGCATAGATTGATGAACTTAAAACCCAAATAAATGAATAAATAAATGACCAAAAACACCATTTATCAGCCAGAAGCCATGAAAACAGAAAAAAATCATGCAAATTCATCCTGGAACTCATCAGTCGTGGTAAGCTAACCTGTAAGCTAAATTAGATATTTCACCAACTTCACTTTATTCTACATGTCTCATTTAAAAAAAAAGCCAAAAATTACGAATTTGCATCAGATTCTGTAGAATACAAAACAATTCTGCAATCCTTGATGCAACTGTAAAGCTTTAAGTGACTCTGCTGTGACCAAAAGTCATTCGGCTGAACTGCAGGCAGTGTTTCCAAAGAACAGCAACAGTATAGAAATATTAAAAATGTAAATAGTTAAATATCTATCGTATATGAAGCTCATATTGCACATGTTGATTACAGGTTTTCCTATTCTGTTTTTATTAAATAAATCATTCATGTCATTATCATTATTCATGTCAGAGGTTGGAGGGTTAAACAAAGTAAATACAAAGCTCTACAACAGGTGCAGGAAATTAAGAAGGAAAGAAAAAGCTTGTAGACTTTATTCCAAAAGTTGATGAGCTTAAAACGTTCACACAATTGGGATTTGTTTGTTTGTTTACTCAAATTTAATTTAGAAGCAAGTGTTTGTTGTTTGTAGTCATTTTGCTTCTCATTTGATTTAATTTCCTACAAGAAATATATTTGTATATAATCTGATTTTACTCATTTTTAAGCTCTGAAGAAGCTGCTCTTGTGTTGCAGCATCAGTTTGTGGAAAAGCGTAAAGTGCTTTTTCGAATTTCCGAAATTTGCATGTGATTATATTTATCGGAAAAAAAAAGTATATTTTATCAGGCCGTTTTCAACCAAAACAACGGCTGAAAACTGTGTATTTGTGTGTCTGTGTGGTTATTTTGCATTCATTTGTGTTCATTTTGCATCTCTTTTTAATTGGTTTGCGTCCCTTTGCAGCAATTTTGACTCTAGTGGTCCTTTTGTTTGTCTAATGATTGGTTTTATCTCTGTTTCCACTGAATCTGTTTTTGTTAATTTAAGGTCTCTTTGTATTTGGTTCTGTATCTCTGTAGTTGTTTTGCTTCTCTTCTCTGGTATTTTTGTGTCTTTGTCACTCTCTGGTCACCTCTTTACTGTTGTTTTATATGTTTGTCAGTTTGGGTCAGTCCAAAGTTGTGAAAACACGGGGGTGCTAACAGGTAGTTTGTTCCTCCTGCCACCAAAAATAACGGATTAATCCTGGAAGACTATTGTAGTGGAGCTTTTCTCCTTATGGAAGTAAGATAGAATGTAAGAGAGATTGTCGGACCAATGAGGACGCATCGTCCAACCAATCCAACTACAGCCTTAATATCTGATTTTACAAATACAAGTAAAGTAAATTTCTTGTACATAAATTCTGTGGAGAGACTTAAAGGACAAAAAAACATTGAAAAACCCCTTAAAGACCAGACACAACAAAGTTTCTCTAAACCAGGGGTGTCCAATCCTGGTCCTCGAGGGCCACTATCCAGCATGTTTTAGATGTTTCCCTCTTCCAACACACCTGATTCAAATGATCAGCTCATCATCAAACTCTGCAGAAGCCTGATAACGATCCTGATCATTTGAAACGAAGCCAGGCGTAAACGCACAAATAGTTCGTCAAACCGGTGTATCGTCCACACGAAGCGTTTTGGGGTCTGAAAACGATCATTTCTGAAACCAGGTCCCAGAGTGGAAACATTTGAAACCGGCACTTTTGCGTTCCGTGTGGACGTTGGTATCCGATCTTTTTCTGAAACGCTTCCGTCATAGCTCCACCTCTCAATAAATGCGCCAAACTCAGAAAAGGACTACAACAATGGCTCCGTACAGTGTAGCGTGTGTCCTGCTGAACTAGTCACCCTGTTATCACTATTACAGCAAAATATACTTCTTCTGCATTATCACCGTTTTCACCAGACAGATATGGAAAGCACAATACGCCACTTCATGTTCTATGTTTACATCGTATCAGATTTCTGTGCATGCCTAAAGTCCCGCCGCCAGTTTCCGTTACGCCGTCACAGCGCCACCAACAGGCCTGGTGTGTGTTTTACATCGTTTTCAGCTGTTTCAGGGGAATTCGTGTGGACGGACACATTTACCGAAACGACTCCGTCTTTATGAAGAACGTTTTGGAAACGATACGCGTTTCGGCTTTGTGTTGACGGGGCCTGAATCAGGTGTGTTGGAAGAGGGAAACATCTAAAACATGCAGGATAGTGGCCCTCGAGGACCAGGATTGGGGACCCCTGCTCTAAACTCTGACTGGAGCCATGATTCAGTATAAACTCTCAGATGAATAGTTTCACCTTTTTTAAACATTTTTCACAAGGTAAGAAATACAGCATCTGTCGGGACTATTTTCAGCAGCGGAAGAATACACTTGTGAAGACACTTGGAAGCAGTTTTTTCGTGTCTGAAGCTGCTCAGCTGGGATTTATTACTAATAAGGAGAATATCGTGTAGCAGCAGTTTTAATCTCATTGAATTTGTACGTTCAGTTGTGTTTTTTCTCACCTTTCCATGCATGAGGAGGCGCAGCGTCAGAGTCACTCCCATGGCTCCGTCTCCAAACTCCTGCTCGCAGCTCATGGTCGAGGTGGTGGTGGTGGTGGTGGTGGTGGTGTGGTGGGTGGAGGAGGACTCTGCCGCTGGGAGACGCATGAAGGTCCGAGGCCCCGAAGGCGAACGGAGCTGTCCAGAACACCACAGAGAACCCTTTGGAGAACCCGGAGAGGAACCCTGGCAGAACCTGGAGCTGACTGAGGGGTGAGGGGAGGCTGGAGGAGGAAGCTGTCGTCGCTCTGTGGGAATAAGGAAGAAGAAAAATACAGTCAGGTGTGAAGGTTTGATTTGAGATATTATTCATCTTCATTTAAAGCTGATGAGAACGTCGGCGTCACTTTGGTCTTTATTTTCTGAGCAACATTTTATTTTTCTTATAGATTCAGTGTCTCTTTAAATACAGCACAAATAAGGTTATTTATACGGCATGTTTAAAGAATCCATCCATCCATTATCTATACACCGCTTAATCCTCTGTAGGGTCGTGGGGAGCTGGAGTCTATCCCAGCTGAGTCAGGTGAAGACAGGAGACACCCTGGACAGGTCACCAGTCTACCACAGGGCTACACATAGAGACAGACAACCAAGCACACTCTCATTCACACCTACAGACAATTTAGAATCATCAATTAACCTCTGCATGTTTTTGGACTGTGGG
>OMNN01012569.1:2547-13822 GCA_900302755.1 Chromis chromis
CATATATATACATTTATATATATATATATATATATATATTTATGCATACGAACTGATTTGATCGTCTTCTCGCTATCATACTAAAAGCACTTTTAACATACATAAATCAAAGGGGATTCCAGCTCATGATTAATTAGAATTCCCCTAAAAACATAACAAAGCCCTTTAAGTAAAGTTTAAATGTAGAAATGCTGCAATCACTCAAGGATTACTGCTACCATTTGCAGAGTGTATGGCAAAAAATTGCCTGAGGTTGAGATTAACTTGCAGGGTTATGTAATCCAGATGTTGGAAGATGTTCACGCTGCTCTCTGTGTTGTCCCTTTCTACTGCACAGAACTATCTTCATAAGCTTGTTACATTTGTAGTTTCTTTTCCTTTTTGCTCTTTGTCTCCATCCCTGACATGAAGATTATCTAACAACTGACAGACTGCATGAGTCCATGTTCTGTGTGTTTGTCTACGCAGGCTTATTTTCGCCAAGAGCTTTTCTATATCCGTCTGTGGGTACAGAGCATGTAACTCATAGATGTATTTTTCATGCCCTCTTGATTATTCATTTGTGTTTATTTAAGTATGCAGCAATGAAAGTCTCAGTGAAGTCTAGTAAATTCTGTTTGAAATCTTGGTGGGACTTTGCCAGCCATTTGCAGGGTTTACAGAGCTGATGAGAGGCATGTCATACAGCTGGCACATCCGTCTATAATGTGTCCTTCACAGTTTATGACTTGGCAGGGCTGCAGTGAGATGTATGCGGGGATAAACAAAATAGTGCTGCTAAGAAATATAAAAATCCCGCACAGTGTACAGCTTACAGTATGTGCAAGCATATGCTGATCTCCACATTTAATAGAACATCTCCAGTCAGCATGTGCATGAACTCCAGTAGGCTCTGAGGTTGAGGGTAATTGCTATGCAGAGCAGAGAAAATGCTCTTTGAGCATGTCCCCTCACAGCTTTAACCACTACTGAAAGAACCCCGAGACCCTTTCTTCAACAGGCACATGCACGGCAACGCGCGTGCACACATGCACAACATAATCTATAATTTAGAGTCAGAGAGGGTGATGGAGTGGATGTGTATAGGCAGCAGGAGCGGGTGCACACTTGCAGCATCTTAGAGCCTGGAATGATCAAAGTGTCGGCGGGTCAGAAGGTTAGATATGCAGTAATCAAAGGTGGTGTGAGGAGAAGGCATCCAGAGGGCCCAGTGGACCCTTATGTATTCAGAGCTCACGATCAGAGACCTGTTCATGCCTACTACAGTGCATTAAGACTGGTGGAGTGGATATAGAGTTTTAATGTTTTTATTATGGTGCATCTGTAGTCAGTGAGAAGTAACTTGCTGTGAAACTCGAGAATAAAATATTTTCACGCAATATACGGAGAGCAAACTGTTGCCACTTAGAATAAATCCCCGAGACTTGGGGGTGTTAGACTTTTACAGAGTAAGAAATGTGCGCTTCACGTCTGTAAAACTGGAGAGCGGTGAGTGTACGTCCTTGCATGCAATAAACCTGAAAACCAATGGTCTGCTTTGCAGGTTTATGTAGATGCATTGCAATGCTGAATACATTTAGCAAAAAATGTGCTTAAATCCTGACCTGAGATTATTGTTTACTTGAGTAAAGTGTGAAAAAATACCTTTGCAGTCATTTTGACAGTGTTTCCTTTCAGTTCATGCTACATGCTGTTTTAGTTTTTAGACTTTTGGATACTGTGTAAAAATTAGTTTTGTTTGCAGCTCCTTATTATATTTTCCAGAATGAAATAATTTGCTGTGTGCAATTCTGATTAACTAGAAATGTATTTTGTCTGCATATTTTCATATATTATTGTGTGTATTATCACATTGTGTAAGTAAGCAATGCTGTAATGGCATGTGGTAATATCTATTGGCTAAAAAGAAATTACTGCACACAAGGTTGTTATTCAAAGTGTAAGCCACACATTTTTAATGACTTCAAAATCTAAAAGAATGTTTGTCATTGTTGCAGAAACAATCAGGGATTGTCTCAGAAGCTTCAACATATGTTGTAGCTGCAGTCAATTTTTAATACTTGTTTATATCCATGAAGATGAGATCACCAATTGCAGAGAGAGGTGGCTGAAAACATTTGGAAAAAGTTTTCTTTTCGCCAGACTAACAATTTTTGCTGTAAATGTTCTGACTAACAGTAAGTCCTGAAGTGTTGTTTTTTGTTAGAGTGGCCTCTTTGGACTCTGTCTCTCTGGGCTGAAAGAAAAGAGTCAATATAAAGTAATCAGAAAGTGTCATGTCCTCCATTTGCCCGCAGACATGCCTAAATGAATGTTGAGTTTGGTCGGCCTTGGTTGGTGGCTGCATCATTTGTCACTAAAGCACTGAGGGGGCAGCTCGACCGTGGTCTTTCTCAAGGGTCATTGACTGGTTTGTAATCAAAGAGCTTATTCTGCTAATGTAGCAGTGTGACCAAGGACCCTGCTATGCGAATCACCATGGCACCAACAAAATAGTGAAAACTTCCTGTGACAAAAATCTCTGAAAGCGAAGAATGATCATACCCACCCACACAACATTCTTCACATGTGGTTAATGTGGCGTTCACACTGGTAACGTTTACTCAGCTCACTGCAAGCTGCTAAAAATGATGTATTCAAAAGTATGTAGATCAACCACACAGCCTAAAATATAAACTGTATTCCTGCAGAAAGTGGGTGTTTTAAATGTGCATTAAAGTCCTGCTGCACTTACAGCTGCAAGGGTTTTTCCTTTTATAAGCAGCAGTGTGACATGTGAAGGTGGAGAAACATGTAAACGTGATCCTAATAAAGCTCTAGTTGGATATGAAGATGTATGAACACACTAAGGTAGCCAACGTTCCCAACTGTTTTACTGCTTTTCTTCACATTCACCATTATCTTGCATAAACACTGTCAGAATGTTATTCAGATGTTTTAGATTTTTGCTGTAGTATTTTGCAGTATTTGTATCAATTTACGTAGGCAGGTATCGCTGTCAGAATTTGCAGTTTGGTGGTTTGACAGACAGTTATGAGTTATGGCTTTGTGAATGTTGTGTGTGAAGCATTGCTACAACACATGCAACTGTTGCAATACACAGTAATGGTAGCAAGATATTTTTAATAGAAAATTGACAACTAACCCACCTTCCGTTCTGCGCACAGGTGCAAATGCATGACTTTGAGCCGCTTAGATAAGTCTAAAAGGTTTCCTCCTTGCATTCAAAAGGCCCTGAAACACCATTTTTATTTTTACTTTCTCCTGCTCATCCCACTCCATGCACGACTCTTTTTTTCCACACTTCTCAGGAGTCCTGTTGTTGCAGCTGCACTCCCTGCCTCCACTCTTAATACCTTTACTATCGTGTCATACCTGTACTGAAAGCAACTACTGTCAGATTTTCACAATTTTGGCTCGAGTTTGTTCCAAAACACCGGTTCTTTTGACATCCCTAGATCTAGAATGCAGTTACATTGCAATTTGGAGCAACTTTTTGACACACATGGAAATAGAGGACAAAGACTGGCACTCAGAGGATTCATATTTTGAGAAAAGCTGATAATAAAAATAAAGGAGAAGAAAAAAATCAAAACTGTTGAATATAAGGACTTTTTGTCAAATGGCAAGGACATGATGCTGAAGAGATGGAGCTCAAAAATTTTAATACTTTGAACCAATAAGACTTATTGACAAAAAAAACTGATTAAGGAGAGCCAAGGTACAGTGTGTTATGAGAAGGTTATTGTGTGCTGAGGTTATTTCTAGATTTTTTTTTTTTACATTGCTTTGGTTATTAGTTAGCAGACAAAGAAGGAAAAACTTACAATGAACTTGGCTAACATTAATAACCTTTATTTAACTGCTTTTTGATTTTAGACAAAAAGTAAGCAGGCATTTTCACCAACTTCTCTGAAACTACATTTGAAAAGAGGCTACTTCTGATGGATTCCATTCAGACCACATGTAATTGGTATTTGACCACTCTTTAAAGTCTTGAGCGTAATCTCCATGGCATGAAGTCCTAAAACCAAGATAAATGTGATGTACGTCGGGGTGAAATTCCATATTTTTTGTATTGACGGCTAGAGAGGAAAATTTAAGGACAGTGGGAGTGGGAAGAAAATGTGGATTTCACCCGCTCCGAGTCTCAACCCTATGATGCTTTATAAGTTAACTTAAAAGGCAGGAAATCAGCCTTGCCCAAGGTTAAGTTTGGAAGCGGAGTCCAGAAATAGTAAAACTCACCCAAATGTCAAATGAGGTTCCATAGAATTAACTTTCACCCAGTCTCCTTCTGCAGCTTTAAAAAAAAAAAAATGCTGCCTATGTTTCCCTAAGCCAATCTGGATAGAAGATACCAGCTTACCTCCACCATCACCTCTAGCTGTCCAAAAACTATAAGGGGGTGAAAGAAGGATTTGTATTTTTCGGAGACAGCTAGAAGGTCAAGGGAGAGAGCTGTGTATGTGTGTCGACAGGCTGGTGGTGTGGTGTTGCACATAGAAGAAGCAAAAAAAAATAACACAAGGATAAACAAAGAGAGACTAAAATTCAGTATCTGCACTTCATTTCCTATCTACAACTGCTGCTTGTTTTTCCCTGAAAGATGAACTCTAGCTATTTTGTCTCCTCTATGTGTAAAAGGACTGTAAGGGCGAAAACATTCTGGTCAGATATTACGAACCGCCAAGAAATAAAAAAATATATAAAGATGATTATTTAAATACACAAGAGGACCAACCTTATGTATTCTGGGATGCTGCTGCATTTTCAGCGCTGCTATGGTGAAAGCCCTATCAAGTCCACAGTGGGAGGATCTGAGGGGCCCAGCAGTGCTGCGGGGGATTGTGGTTTGCTGTGGGGGAAGTTTCCAGAGAACATGCAGAGGTGTGAAGACAAACAGAAGAATTTGAGAGTTTGGAACAAGTGTAAAGAGGCTAGTATTTGTGTAATGTGATGCTGTTTTTTTTTTTTTTTACATTCGAACAGCAATCAATACATGATTCATGTGAAAATAGAGAGCATTGCAGTAGCTAGGAGGATATGACACAGACAGCGTCTGATTAAATTTTTCACTGAGCTGATCTGTTTGTCAAATTTCAGAGTGCAAATATCACCCCAAGGTTTTTGCCATGTGGCCTGACATCAGCGGATAGCAGATCCAAGCTCTGGGTGATGACAGAAGCTGCAGGGCCAAACAATATTCTCATTCGACTGTAGAAAGTTGTGTTTCATCCAACTTTTAATATTGTGTTAGCAGTGGGCTTTGAAATCCTGCACCTTCTGGTCTGTGTGGGTCATAGTTAAGGCTCATTTGGTTAGTTCCAATCAGTTTTCATGTTACAGGGCATTCTTCAGTTTTGGAATAAATTTGGACTTTCGCTGAACCAGGAGTGAACCTAAATTCTAGTAGAAGCATTAGAGAAACATTATTTGTTTTACTATCTATTTTCTATACATCATGCGTGACTTATGTACAGTACATGCCACTACAACTGTCATATGACATATCATGCAGCATATGATGATCTTCATGCAGCAGGAACAAAATGTTTACCCAGTTGTGACTCGAGCTTAGCAGAAATAAGCAGTGCTTTCAGACGTAATTGCCTGAAATGAAAAGCTGCCAAGCGGCAGGTCCTTAAAATCAGTGTGGCATGATTGAGAGGGAGGGAGGAATCTTCTGAGCGCAGCTGGAGTCCCTGGGTGTATGAAGCCCGCGGCTGTAGCGCTGTGTGTGTAGGCTGATGGTTTTGTGGTTGTATTTGCACATTCGTGTTATGTCTGGGTACATTATTGAATATTATTTTGTGTGGATGCAGCCGTAGGTCCGGGGTTGCATGTACGTGGCTTTGTTTGTGTTGGTTTATACACACACGTACACAGTGAATGTACTCATCCATACATGTGGGATGAGGAAGAGGACACGTGAGTAATGAGGATGAGGAAGAGTAAACTCCCCGTGGCGTGATAATGACCTTATACAGTAGCATCATTGAAGAGGCAGGTGAAAGTCCCTTCCAGCAGGTCTTAATTACATCACAGCCAGTCCTGACATGCTTGGGTGAACACTGCTGGCTTAGCAGGTAATGGCTACAGTTGGCAGAATAATAAGGCCAGGGGCGTGGATTAGGGGGCATGTTGCCCATTTCACTTCAGAGAGCACATGTTCACTTAAATGTTCGATGGCTTTAAGGAGAAAAATCAGTTTAGTCCTCGGGCGTTGTTAACCTTTTCTGCTTTAATTATGCACAAATATATATTTATTTGTTGTGTGTGTGTGTTTACTGTTGTTATATGTCATTTCATTGTGCTTGGATGTTTCCTCGCACTGCCATTCATAAATGAACTGTTCAGAAAAACAGTTTTCAGGAAACTTTGGTTTGGTCTAACTGCACAGGTATTTTGCATCATGACTCATTAAGTGATTACTGGTGTCTGCATACTGACATATTTTTTTCCCCTACTGATGCTTAAAGAAGGTCTCCGACCCTAAAAAACTTGTATTACACAGGAGGGATCATGTTGATACTTACAAAATGTCAAATCCTGCTCACTCTGCCAAGCCTTTATTTGGTAAGTAGTGGTCTAAAATGATCAATGTAATAGTAAGCGGCAACCTTTGTTTATTTGTTTATTTATTTGTTTATTTAAAAGGATCCCCATTAGCTGACGCCTAGACGACAGCTAGTCTTCCTGGGGTCCCCTTTGAGACTAAACAATGAAGCCAAGGCAATGTGTCAAAAAACTGCAGTTCCTCAAATGGCCATTTGAGGCTGGCTCCAAAAGTGAGTCAAGCCCTATAGACCCCCATATTAAAATGCCCAACTTTATAGTAGAAATAAACATGTCTACCGCCTGGTACTAAAAACATTTTAGGTCTCAATAGCTAATTTTCCTGTTCATGACATCTGTACAGAAGGTACATTTCTATACAACTCATCTGTGTAAAAATGTATTTAAGCTAAAGTTTTTATATAATTAGGGTTGTGGCCACTTTAAGTGACAGGTGAGTGCCTTTATAGGACAGTCTGTGGCCCAGAGATCTCTAAATGGCCTGCCATAGCTCCACTTGTGCTCCACATCTTTGCTCATTTTTGGATTAAAATGAGTTAGGCAGAGTCAGATACTGCTAAGATCCACCACATTATGCTTCAAAACCGCTGTACAAGAAACCTATGGGTGATGTATGTGCTTCTTGATATGCCATCTATGTATGTAAGTCTGCAGGGTATGCAGGCCCTTTCCTTGATATATATGTGGTTCATATCCTGGAGAGCTCAATGCATTTCAAAATGCTAGGAATGATATTTTATGAATGGTCTCAAGTCACACCATAAAAGCAGTCTGAGTATACTAAATGGGGCAAGTCAACTATTGAGAGCATCAGAAATAACTTTTGCCTATGCCACAGGCTGTTTCCTCTCTGTACATTGGTGGGCTATTCTACAACATTTAACTCCAGGCTGAAAGTAAGTCCCACCGCCGCTGGGTCTACAGCGAAAGCTTATTCCCAAAATGTCCAACAGCAGTTTACAAAAAGCCTCTCTGCATGTTTTCACTTTGGTTTGGAAAATGCCACACAGAAATGGAGAAAGAAAAATGGACAATCTGCATAGTATGTAAGGGATTAAAATAAATATTGCATTTATTAAAATGCAAGACAAATAGTGAAAGTTTGGGAGCTTTTCCAAGCTTCCATCGCCCTATTTTTCATGCATATTAGAACTTTGCCTTAGAATGCTTGGCTGCATTACTAACCCTGGAAATGGACTCATAGACAGGTGTTCACCAAACACAAATATATTTGCAAGTCTGTTGACAACAAACTGTTTTTCCCATTAAAGGCACCTGAATCCGTTTATAAAATGTAATGTCGTCACATCTGTTTGCCACAAGGTTTTCATTCCACATCTTTCATGCCCTATCAAGCAGGCATGTTTTAAAGTTTAAAGCAACACAGGGATAGAACACAGTCACACACTTACCTCGATGTTTTCCTGTTGGCGTGCACTTGCTCACAATAACTAAAAATCTATCCCACCTTTCTGGTGAAGGTGAAAAACAAACCATAGAGCTCAGCCTCTCCTGTAAATACAAGGTGAATTTTGGCCACACTGTAGGCAAACATTGAGGCCATCTCATAAATTGTTAAGATGGCTTGAGGTGAGTAAATTAGGGAGTAGACTCATTACCTGCTTTGTAGAGTAGCCTAGACTGTGCCTGGAGCAAGAGCTGTAAACACACCATTAACACAACACTGCAGTGTACTGCTGCACTCTGTCCCACCTCGCTTTCAGTGCTCTCTCTCGTGAATTTTTGCAGCCTTCATGCTGTCTTACTTGCTCGACTTCTCCCTCCCCAGTCAGCCTCATTCATAAAATCTTTCTAGGACATGATGCTCTCTAGTGTAAGTTTCTTCTGCAGCCTTAACCATTTCAAACCGTTATAGGTCCAGTATTACTCAGATGGGTATCATTAGGCACTCAACTGTAGGAACTTGGGGCAAAGTGGTGCGAACATTTACAAAACCAGCTCGTAAGCTGCACTTTGGCCTTTTTGTTTCCCTTGTGGTGTGGGATCCAACTGCTTCAACCGCTACATTACCTCCAAGTGCCCCAAAAACTACTATTAATTACTAACTACTGATGTAATTCTATGAGTAAGTAGGGAATAGAGCAATGGAGGTTTGTTATATTAGCATATTTGGTGGCTTTTACGTTGAAGATGGTGATGTTAGAGAGCAGAAAAATGCTAACCAGCTACCGCCTTTAGCTTCAGATTTAGCATGCAGACATGAGAGTGGTACCAACCTTCTCATATAATAAATGGGTATAACTCACGAGTATTTTTAAGTTGAAATTAAGCAGTAACTCCTAATAGACAACCATAACTACTACAGATAATACTGTATCATGTACACACAGATAAACAGTAGTATATCACTGTATTATACTATATTCTGTGTTCCTTATTGGACACATCAGGACCAAATTCACATTTGAAGTCTTTTTTTCCTCAACCTTTTAGTCACCATTACTCTCAAATAGCTTCCCTACGCCCACACTGTGCAAAAAAGTAAAATAAATACAGAAATTAAAATGACTGATCCCAACCTTGCACTGAAAAAACAAGGAAAAACTCCCACTGAAACATTTAAAGTGTGATGTGATGACTGGAGTTAATCCAGAATTAGCCATAGAAAACAGATGAATTTGGATTTGGATGATCGTTCTCACCACTCTGCGTGCTAATTGTTTAAGCAGAGAATGTAAATACCTTTACCAGGGACTTTTAACATCTACGGTCTAGTCAGTGCCACCTTTGCGTAATGTGCTTGTGGTTCCTTCATGCAATTTTGAAGGGTCGATGTAAATGCAATATTATTATTCACCACGCAAGATAATATAGGGCTGGAAAAGGCCTTGCCAGTGCTTGTTTAAATGCAGAGCACGAACGATATTACCATTACAAGATCTCTTTACCTGTCTCATAGGCTCTGCCACATTCTTAACACACTTGGCATGCAGAACAGAAAAGTAAATCCAGTTGAATCCAGCCGGGAACCACACATTTTGGAAACAGAGTGGACTGAAGAGGGTCTGTCACGGTAGATTTATTTGCCATATTTGCAAAATAGGTACTGTAGTATACATTTTCATATTGTGTTAAGGTGCTCGCAAACATATAAAACATATAATTTTAAGGCTACAGTAAAAGAATGAACTATTTGGGCAGAGAGAGTAAATGTAAAATACGTGTTGCCATATAGTTTAACCTGCTGAATGGTGACTGCATGCTTGGCTATGCACACACACTCCCACCTTCATCTGATTAAATCGGTGCACTTTAATTACAGCAGTTATTGATTTAAAGACAGGTTATTACCTTATTCATCAGAATTCATTGTGACCTGGTCAGTAACCTGGCATAACTAATTCAGGATTAGTTATGCTTTGGTAGAGAGAGTGTTGGCGTGCACCTCTAGACATGAAACACATCATTGTGACTATTCTACGCTGCACAGCAGGATGTCAATGGCTGGCTTTTTTGTTCTAATTTGATTGTCAAGGATGAAATCTCAATCCTTTTAGATGTCAGGCAGGGGAGGGATTGGCGATCAGATAAAGTGTATGCTTAGGAGGATTCAAGAAATGATATTCAGCTGATCACAGATGGATTGGCCTGACAGTTTCACAGTTTTTAGAATGAAGATTAGAAGCTTTGAAGGTTACCCTGTAGCAAGTGCAAATAGATTTTTTTTCTAACCAAGGTCATCCTCAGTTGCGGAATGAGTTAGAGGATTATTTTGGCACCTTGTACGTCCAGCAATTACAGAAACTATGTAGCTCAGAGTGTATAGTTTGTGAAACTGAATGCAAAATAAACCTCTCTGCATTTTTTATCCTGATACTGCATTCCAACTGTGCCTTTTCAGTCTTTGGTTTATTCAGTTCAAGCATTTGCAAATGCACCCATATGCATTTAACATAATCTCACTTGTAGATTGTGCAAAACAAGACTGCGCTTGAGAGGGAAAATATCCCAATGACTGATTTTAGAGAAGATAGTCTGTGTGAACTGCAAACAGTTGCTTAGTTGTGCAGATCCAGCTCTAAAAATGTGTTGGGAAATAAGCTGCACTATGTTTAAGCACCAAATTTCACTCAGTGTTTCGCTTCTAGGGGGCAATGCAGTCGTTAGAGCTAATTTAATGCTGTGTGAGTTCTTGGAAACTATCAGTAAGTGTTCTGTTGAGGGTCCGCTTTATTCCTGGCATTCACATAAATTGTGTTTTTTAAACCCTTTTTATTTGTTTTCAAATGTAGGGATTCAGAGTGTTACCATTTGACATTTGATATGGAAATATATACATAATATATATAATTCAATTTCCATTACAATGCGACTCCTTTTAGATGAATGACTTATTCACAGAAGGAATTCAGAGACGAGATATCAAACAGTGTGCATAGACAAACTAAATGAAGGAAGAAAAAAAAAGTGTGCACACCCACACAATGACCTTCCACTGAATTGAAAGCGGCACACATACCAATTTCTTTATTTATCAGGTTACAAGCTTCTGGAGCGGAATGGTGCTTCGTTAGGAGGCTACTTCTTCAGGTTTAATCAGTTCAGACCTAGTCAGAGATCCTTGGATAGCATTTTCTTCCCTTGATTTCTGTAGTAGAGTTGCAGGGCACTAATCCTGTTGGTGTAAGGAATAAATGAACAGCTCAAAGGGTGGGATTGCTTTGGGTTAGAAGGC
>OMNN01012571.1:2540-18449 GCA_900302755.1 Chromis chromis
GGTTTAAGGTTTACTTTAATATACATCATCAGCCCCAACATCATGACCACTGACAGGTGAAGTGAATAACATTGATCATATTGGTACTATGTGGTGTTCTGCTGGAAAACCTTGGATTTTGCCATCTGTGTTGATGAGACTTAGACACCCAAATAAATATTGTCCCAGTGGCCATGTGTTCACAGGTCAGTTGAACAAGCACACTCCCTCATGCAAATGGCAAACCCAAATGTCACTGGCCTACCCTCGCAGGAAAATGCACCCCACCACATGGCAAAAACATCAAACAATCAGGAACATCTTGAGGAACATGACAATGGCCCAAGATGTTGATTTGACCTCCAAACTTCCTAGACCCCATTCTGATCAAGCATCAACAAGATGCAGTGGAACACATTTGATTGACAGAGGGCCCACTGCACAACCCAGAGTCCACTGCCAACGTCCTGGTGCCAGACCCCATAGGACACCCTGAGAGGTCCTCTTGTCCATGCCCAATGGTTCAGAGCATTTTGGACCACATAAGGAGGACCAACACAATATTAGGCAGGTGGTCATAATGTTAGGCCTGATCGGTGTATGTTTTTGAATTAGTAAATGTTAAACAGTTAAGTTCCACTGACTAAATGATAAAAAATAGCATATTGTGATAGTTATTGTTACTGTATAGGAGATTTTTTATAACAAAGGTAGCATTACATCTTCTATTAAATAGGAAATTGTTGTCAATCTCATGATTCTGCCAATTAAAAAGCATACACATAGCCTCTGCTCAGACATAATGTTTCTAATTGTTATGCTATATTAGAAAATGTTAATCTACCAATCACCAAAAATTATAGTTCCAATGGATTCATAAATAAATGCAAACATTCCAGCACAACACTTGGATGATTACAAAACACTGAGATGGGTTTCTGACGGCAGCGAGGCAGACTTGGTCCTGGGTATTAGGAAGTGGCAGCACTAACACTCATGCACCAAACTAACTGTGTAAACAGGACAGGCTGTTAATTAGTGCTCAGCCCTCTTGATGCATTTGGCAACAGATGCCTCTTCTCCCACTAGAGCCGCCACTCAAAATGTCACTCAACTTGCCACAGCTTCATTCGCTATTAGCTAACAAACAGCCAGGGAGAACAGCGTCGCCGGAGAAGCAGCTGCTTTGTCGCTCTCGACAAACTCGCGAGTAAGGAAGCCCGGACTCACTCCGCTAGACTGGGAGTCAATACTGGTGCAATCTGGCTGAGCTGAGACGAGGGAAGAGGGTGAGGAGGTGTCGGAAATACTCTTCCAGGCAAGATGTGTTCTCGCAGTGACAGGGATGCTTTAGGATGTGTCCAGTTAAGAAGCAGTAAAATCAGAAAAAGAAGCTGACTATACATCATTACACAAAGGAACCTGCACAGAAAAAAAAGCCTGACAAACGTAATCCCAAGACACAAACTGAGGATTATGGGATTAATGTTGAACTTACACTTTACACGAGACTAACTTTTATACTGCTGGCCTGACAGAAAAAAAGATTTGCACCATCAGCACTAAAATCTCCAGTGCATTAAAAACTCTACATCAAAGACTTTGCGGTCTTAAAACTTATCTGAATGGGCCTGAAGGGTGAACATGAAGAAGCTGCACCTGAAAAGTTTGCACACGTGCGCCTCGGAGATTTGAACTGTTGAGCATTTCAGAGAAGTGAAGTTTGATCATTCATGTGAAGGATCTGGATATTGATTGCAGAACGAAGCATTTCTCCAGTATATCCTCTAAAGCCTCGCAATGCCTCCAACAAAGTATAATTTAATGTACTTTTTACATCTCAAATGGATCATCTGATCATAATTAGCTTAAAAATAATCAGTGTGTAAAGTCATTTTGGAAAATGTGGGTCCATCTCTGTGTCAGGCTTTCTATTAATGTTAACTATGTAACACACAGAAAGAGCCCACATTTAGCGAATATTAATAAAATATCATGTTTTTTACCTTGTTAACATCTGCATGTGCTGTTTTCTATATGCGGGAAGATGCATCAGGAGCGAAATTTGTGCCTTGAAGCTGCAGTTTACCGATGACAGTCTCCAAAACACAGATTCACACTTGTAGGATTTTAAAGGCAACGATCTTCAGGAGCAAATCCTGTCAGACGTCCTGTATCATTATTCCTCTTTAGAATTGGTTTGTGGTGCAAATATATATGACAGAATATTACAACTTGCCATTGCCATACAGGGATTTCATCAATGACCAAAGAGGGACTAAAAATATACAAATTTTCTAAAGAAATCATGCAGTGCACATGGAGCACAATAATGCTGCCATATTATGTTTGCACAGCCCTTCCAATATGTTAAACCACCGTAATCAATCAAAGGAAGCATTTGAAAAGGCTTGAAATGATACAGAGTGGGGAACACAGCAGGAGGCGCTTAATGACAGCACAATAGGTGTCAAATGTATTTCTGTTTGCTAATCCTACTAATGATACTTACAGGAAGTCATTTCTTCTGTGTTTTCTAGCGTTGTAAGAAATATATGAGTGCTTTGTGTAGAAGTCTTGTTGGAGAGACACGATCAGAGACGGCACAATACTGCTCTATTGATCCCACACAGATAGAAAGAAAAGAAAAACTTAAGTGAAAGGGTGTGCCAGGGACGTTATCAATCAAAGCTTTACAGGCACTATCAGCCTGGCAGATCTCAGGGTCAATTACGCAGTTGGCAATGCTTCAAAGATAAATACTATCTGCTGCCGCGTTCAACCTCTGACCAGCATTAATCATTATTACCGGAAGGGATTAAACATTCAGCTGCTGGGATGCACCAAGGAAAAATGTATACGAGACACATGAAGGACCTTTGGTAACATGTCGGTGCACTTAGAGGTATCATGATGTCTTAAACCTCCTGTAAAAGAGTAAAATGGTGCCGGAAATCATGTTAGAAAGCTGGTGAAGATACACAGATCATTTCTTTTCAATGTATGTATAAAACTGGATGTGCCTTCACATACTAGCAAGTCCTTCATAACAAACTCTAAGCTGTTAAGTGCTCCATAATAGAATTACACTTCAAAGATCTTGAACTGCTACATCTCACTCTGACCTACAGCAAAGCATAACTGCATTATATTTGCAAGCGTTGAGCTCTCCAGATTATGAGTGAGTCATGCTAGCACGCAACTTAACTAAGACAGCCCGCTCAAACACAAATTGTATACTAGAAAATACTCCCAGCTATCTCGACTCCGAAATAGATTAATGAGGTCAATTTGGCCCTGTCTTGTCTTATTGACCAGAGGCCACACACTCCCAATTCCCCCAACCAATGATTTATGGAGCACTGCCTAATCGTAACAAATGGACCAATCCAAATGCAGAATAAATTAACCTGCTGCAACCTGATTTGACCGTTGTTACATCTACATTCAATAGAGGAGGTGAGATACAATTTAAAAACAAAGAAACACAAAGACTACATTTAATACATTTTGGACAAAGTGGCTTTAAAGTTGGGTTGATGTAATATGCCGTCGTGGTGCACGGTTCACATACTAGTCTTTAGCCTGAAGCTAAGGTGTTGCGCCGCACAATGGAGAGCGTCTCTCGTGCCTGGGAGTGATGCCATTCTGTGGTTTTAACACTCGACCAAACCGCCGTGCACTTGTTTCACCAGCGATATCATCTAACCTAGCGACTCTTAACTGGATTTTGTGCAAAGGCCCCAGTGTGTTATGAGAAAGACATACCCTATTCAGCGGACAAAGGGCCCATTCAGGTGCCGTGGCATTCTGGATAGCTCCGGGCCTCACCTCGCAAACGGGGATTGTAGGGGTAACATTTCACTTTCTCTTAGCCACGGGGAAAAGGTCAGTACCCCCAGGGGCTGGCTCCCTTTCCTCCCCAGAAAATGCTCTCTCCTCTGCTGCGCTGCCACCGCTCATCCACCTCGGCAAATGCGGTTGACTCCGGTTACAGACTGATCTCACGGTAGCAGCGATGCACGCACACACAGAGCTATAAAACCCTCCACGTCCTACATTCATAATCACAGCAAAATGGAGAGCTGAGTGCCTGACCTCTTACTTACTAATCTGCTTGATGATAGTCCATTAGCTAGCACCGTGCTGGATTTTCAGAGGATCTTTGATGCCTCTTTTCCAACAAAAACATCATTTTCTAGGACAAAATCTCGCTGGAACTGTGCACATTGAAAACGGCCAAGGGTGCTGAACATTTAAACTGATTTATGTTGGAAGTAGCCGTGTTTGGCAGCTCGAATGGGGGACTTAAAGAGGTGATGAAATCTATCAGAGTCATGTTGTGAAGAAGAAAAGTGTTATTCTCAGCCCTGCTGCTCTACATGCTTGAGAAACTTTGTATTTTAGATGCATCAGGGACGTTTGTGCTCAGGTGGTGGTCTTCATTACATAAACTAATGCACTATTTTTTAAATCCTGCACGCAGACCATATTTCAACCAAATGGCCTGTTTATTTACCCTGAGATGAAGCTTACTCGTCATTTCAGTGATGACTGTATGTGCATGTGTGTTGGCAACTTACGGAACATGGTGTTGAACTGCTGTGGGTTGAGGTTCCACTTCCCCCAGGGCGTCTTGTGGCCCTTGGACTGGGCGTAGTGGGCGTGGTTGAACTCCGGTTCCGTCCCAAACGAATCAAGCACCCGCAACATGCACCTATGGCAAGACAAAGACAAGAGAGATTTAATGGCTGCTTGTGGCCAGAATCATAGATGTACTGTACGTTTAAGTCTTGAACAATAAATACAGCACAATTATATAATCAACTCTTTACAAACAGTGTTTTTATAGTATGTGCTGGCAGTCAGTTACTTAAAGAAAGTGCTTTTTTACAAAGTGTTCTCCCAGTTATTGGCACCAATCTCTACGCTTCACTTGGTTTTTAAGTGTTTGTTATACATAACAAATACATAGCAACACACCTACGATTTGCTAATTTTACACCTATTTAAACCATGCTAATAAGCCTAAAGACCCACAAAAATTAACAAACCTACTTAACGCAGCATGATAACAGTGAGGATTTTCCTATTGTTGTGGTGAAATTCCCATTAATAATAAAACTAATCCACTGGATCTTCAGTTTCTCAAATACTAGGAGTGCATGAAGACTACTGTGTTCACTCTTGCAGCCAACAGTAGAACATTTAGTGTGTTCATTCTGAAAGGCTCCCCATTTTTAACTGTCAGACTTTTATGTAAAGCTGGGAGGCTACCTAGTTGAGGTGAGTAAGTGTCCTCATATTTTCAAAGTTATTAATTTATACCAGACATATGAGACGCAATAAAAATGGGTTTTCACCATATGGGAACATAGAGTCGTGGGAGCTTTTGGATGCTGCAAGAGATTTACAGGTTTTTGTATATGTTCTGAGTTATGAGAAGTTAAGAAATGTCATCAATATATAATATATTATATAAAATGTCCTCAATGGCCACAAATGGAAGAGAAGCAGAGGTGTCCAGTAGTCCAATAATATACATACACAAAATAGAACAACAGCTCTATTTAAGATCACAAAAATAAAGCCTCAGCCTCAGTTGGTGAAGTCCTGTCCTGTGGAGGTATGAGCCTGTGTGTGAACATCATGGCTGATTCAAAGGTCACATTGCAGGATTAATTAGACCACAACCAGAGGAGGGAATCGTAAACCGCCTGCTGACCTTTAACTTCACGCTCTGCACTCGCCGACTCTCTCATTGTTGATTGTGTGTTGTCTGCGCTGTCCTCTCCTATTCACGTTTTTTTTTTGTTGTTGCTTAAGAAGGCAAAGGGCCAATGAGCTGATATCAACCTGTTGACTTGGACACAAATTACTGTCCTTCCATATTGAGCCTATTTTATTGACCATCTCATGCCAGAATTATCAGTGTAATAAGAGGCAGCCAGTTGTGAGCAGACCAGGGAGGCAGGAATATATATGCACTCATCTCTCTCTATGGCATCTGCAATAAAAAAAAAAATCTCTCTCTCTTTCAGTGATTGTCTCTCCGCCCACCCAGACACTGCACAGCTGGCCGTGTGAACTGTGAAGGGCCCTGGGAGAGCGAGGAGCCTGGAAACAGATTCACCAGGAGGAAACTTTAGACTGAAAGCAGAATAACAACAACAACAACAACAACATGCCCACATGCCACCTCCGGTCGCTCCAGAGAAAAACAACCCTCATCTGTCCCCGGTAGATGTATTCTCAGCAGATGGTGATGCGATGTTGGAGCCATAACATGATGTAAATATGGCTGCAGAGAGGCTCGTGGGCGTCGTGATGTGGCTGTTCAGCTCAACAAGTAAGCACTGGGTGACACTTATTCCAATCAGGATGGGCTGAGAGGGGATGACAGTATAATTTCTCCATGATGTACTCCACCTGAAGTGATCCCAACAGGATAATGTATAACAAGGGCTATTGTAAATAATACGTTTGTCTCCTGTCAAGATTATCTCCCATGTGAAATAAACACAGCAGTCCCACGTGGGTCATTAGGAAACAGTGGTGCCACATGGGAGTTTTTGTCTTATAATAATCTAAATGAGGGGCATATCTGCATTCCCCTGAGGCTCAACACAACAGCTGGATGATATACAGACATATCAGTTAATGGTCTGTCTAGTAAAAGCACAGAATTGTCATCCAGCTAATAACGTCTCATTATTACCTGCTATTTTTAGATCACATTTCCTCCACGTGAATCAATGATAGTCCCATTTATTGACAGCGTGTTCGAACTAACATTAACCTGAATTGCTGGCATTTAAATTTATCAAGCAATAAATGGAAATAGATAAAGGTTCTGATGAGCTCACGTGCTACCTTGCTTTATTAAACACGTTTTATTCACTTGATCAGATGACCCAAACAGCGACTGTAACTGAACCTATATTTAGATTTTCTTTAGCATGAAAAAGTCAAGCATCTGGATAATTTCCAAATTTGCAAAGATGACCCCTAAAAAGTCGAATGACCATTTACATTATGGCTGATGTTTGACCTGCACTCTCACAAAGTGTAACTTAAGGCGACCAACCATGGCTAATTGTCATTTTATTGTAGGTGTTTCAGCTGAATCCTTCTGCAATGTTTGTCCAAATCAAAACCATGTTTCTGGCAAAACAAAGTGACAAATGAAAATAGAAAACAGAAGAGACAAAAAGATAGAGATCTAGTCACAGGACAAAGACGCAAAATGATAAAATCAAACTTGTGGAACGTCACAAAGCCGATGACTAACTTTTCATTGCTTCAGTTTCACTTCTGCATTACTGTAAATGTAATAAAACAGGTCGAAGCAGATTCCAGTTTACACAGAGAGAACAATAGTTCAGAGTATTCCAATTCCTCTGGAGCGATACAGTCACGTAAGACAGATAGCCACAAGACTGAGGCAATAACAAAACACATTAATCACAAACAGGCCTGACAGACTTGCTTATTTTGTCCCTAAACACAAAAAATAAACCAACAAAAGAGTTTATTGGAGGCCTGATATGCAAACAAACGTTGCACGTTCTGTCCATAGGGCATCTCACTGTATAACAAATAAAGATTGAAGTGGCTTCGCAAAGGGTTTGTGGGACTGTCAGGCCACAAAGGCAAGAAATGTAATTCACTTCTACCAGGAGACAGCAAAGTAAAAGACACTTTGGCAGAAGGAGCAAGCAGGGAAACTGATTGGGTTACACTTTGTGAAAGAAGAAAGAGCAGAAAGATGTTTCCAACATGTACTCCAAGTTGCCCAGAAAGCGTACAGTGGCATTAAGTGCTCTGACATAAATGCTGCTCAATAATGGTGGGAGAAATAATGCAGCAAACAGCATCTGGACCTTACATTACGCCTGAGGTTGAATCAATTTCCTCGGGGTACAAAGCGAGCGGATGCGGTTTAAGGTGTTATGTCGCAGACAAACAAAACCTGGTGACAAGCAGGAGGAACCAGCGGGGCCATTAGTGCCCCCAGACTTATTGTTCCTTCTCTTTTCCTGTCAGTCGGAGCTGACGGGAGCTTTTTCAAAACAAACCAGGACGGCCTAATCTACAGTCCTCAGCGGAGCACTCGGAGAAAGAATAGACTCGGCCGCTGACAACATCATGAACAACAGACGCTCCTTGGGCCTTTTGGGAAATTGTGGTAATGTACGAGCAGAAAATAGACTCATTGTCCCAACAAGTGCCAGACAGACCTCAACCCAGTGCCTTGTGCCCGCCGTTAAACCACAGTGGGAAGCTGCAGCTCAGGGGTAAAGACCTGAACAAATCACTGAATTCATTGACTGGCTGACATAAAGAGATAAAGACAGAAAACCTTGGGTCTTGTTCAATCAGTAACTTACAATGGGTGATATATAACGGCTCGAGCAGATTTTGCGCAACAGCCACTTGCAGGAAACTAAATTCAAACTTTGGTCACACTAGGAAGTGTGAAAATATGAGAGTGTGGGGGGAGTTAAAACAGACAGTGCACGCTCAGCAGAAACTCACTGGATGAATGAAGGTAATGAAGGCAAATTTATGCTTCATCTAAGTTGACAAACTAAATCTGTTTCTTACTATACTGTACAGCATTTTAGAAGTGTTAATACGTAGCATAAAAATAGGAGTGCTGCCTCTTATATCAAATAACAAAACATCTCTGTACTTATTTTGCAAAAAAATAACGTAGGATGTTGCATCATTGTTCGAGAAAATGCATTCAAGTCCCTAAAAACAAGGTTGAAAAATATTCACGGTTACAAGTAAATGGTGTAAAATCAAACTAATCATATTAGAGTCTGGTTGAAGATGTGTGTCCTGGCAACACCACAATCACTGCCACTGTCACGTTTTGATTCAAATATGGCTTAAATCCTGATTGGAGCATTGAAATGCATGAGTTTTTATGTTCCAACTAAGTAAAACCAACTTAAAACTAGTGAAAACTCAGACAAAAGCACAAATAGCAATAACCATTATTTGAGAAAATACATTTTAAGGGACTTTAAATGCAAAATATAAGTGTACTTACTGGTAGTGGACCCAGGAAGGCCCCAGCGTCTTCTTAAACTGGGTGAGACCAACGATGTCGATGTAAATCAGCTCTACCACCTTATCACCCTGAGTGGGGCAGCTGGATTTGTTCCCCATAACCTTACGCATGATCCTGTGGAAAAAGCTTGGAATTAAAATTAGTTTCGAAACAAAAACAGATCCACATGTGTCAGAACATGTTTCAAAATGTCACTTTTGGCTTTCTGGGTTCTGCATTTAATGTCACCAAACATTCACCAAACCATCAGTGGCTGAAGTCAAGTGCAGCACGAATACTACAACCGATACTGGCTAAGAAGTCATCAACTTAAGGCACGACGGCAAAGAAAATGACCAAATCCTGAATTACTTGCAAATTTTCAGATATAATGGATTTTCAAACTGCAGATTAAAAGGTGTTTGACAATCATACAAAAGGTTTAAAACGTACAGGACAGTTCTGATTTGGAAGTGGACGGACAATATTTGTGTTTCTATTCAGTTTAAACTTCTGTGCATTTGTGTCCTCCTTCACATAGTGAGGACTGATCATGCAAATAGTTTTGCTTAGTCTGAAAGGCGAGACTTGCAGAAGCTCCACATTTCACACCAACCTGTATCCATGTTAAACAGCATTCAAATACTAAATAAGGTGAGTCAGCAAGACAGGTTTAAGAAAGTTCACTCATGGCCAGCGGGGCTTTTTGTACCACCAAATATCAGACAAATAACACAGGAGCTACGTTTTTCTACCCTCAGACAACCAAGCAAATCCTGTTGAGGATGAGGGTTGATTTAAAAATAGAAATGGTGGTAAACAAAAGGTTTGGAAGGCTGACTGTAAACCTTATTCACACAGGATTTGGATTATACAGTGATTATATAAAGTATTAACCCCCTTGAACATTTTCCTCATTTATTGCTTTTCAACATTGAATTAGGGAGCTATTACTGACCAGGATATATCCTTGAACTCACACATAAAACAGGTCTTTAGAGTAGCCTTCTTTCACTGGTGGAATGTTGTCAAAATATTAGTAACATCCTGTCTGAAAGGGATGCTGAAAAACTGGTTTATGCACTTCTTCCTTAGAGACCAGACGACTGTAATCCCTAATAAAATAATACAAAATAGGCGTTGGTTGCTTCAAAGATGAGCTAAACTTTTCTTGCTAGCTTGGTTGTTGTACATTTGCTGTTTCAGTGCAACCGACACTGCAATACTAACGTGATGTTTAGTACACTAGTATGTTTGATCTTTTAATATGTACGAAACCTTACAGTAAGCAAGCACTGGATGCTATGCCAACGTGATGTACACATTAAGCAACAAAGGAAGCTCAGCTCTAACGTCTATTTCGCTTCAATTTTAAGTCTTAGCATAAGATTTCACTTTCCACCGAGATGTTGACTGTTCAGTGTGGTATCAGGCAGACGCCATTAGAGGAAGAGGGAATGAGGTTTGTGGGTTACCACAGTAATTTGCTTCTAATTGGCAAGGGGGCTTTTAGGAAGTGATGTGTTAATATGCTGAGAAGTGCAACTGAAACAATACAACAATTTATTCACACAAAAATATGTTGAAACTGCTGGTTTTGTTCACCTGTTTATGTATAATAAGAACAAAAACAAGTCCCAGTTGTCTGTTTTCTCAACATACAGCACAAGGAGCACCTTAAATAGTCGATTTGGGGTGCACTTGTGGTAATGCTCAGCGTGTTTGCTACTCACTCTTTGAGCTCAGTCAGGGAGGCGGAGATGCGAACGTCGTGGCCCAGCAGGTACAACGTGGTTATCAGGTCACTCCACTGGACCAATTCGCCCAGTGGGCCACCGCTGAAGGCATTTTCTGCTATCTTAAAGCCCGACTCCTTGGTCAGCAGGCCCAAATGAACCAGGATCTGATGGAGGGGAGAAATAAGAACTGAATAAGTGACTGGTAACTAATGTAGTGTAGTATTTCATATATAGTTAGACGTGTGTTTTTCAATACTAGTGAATGTATTATATAAGGAAGCATGTAGCTGGAAGACATTTGCCTGCAGACGAGTGATAGACAAATATTTCAAAGAACTCCACTGGATTTCTATCTGAAAAGATTTACATGGGGAGTGTAAAAAGAAAAAAAAAAAACATGTTTATCCAAGTCGGGGACTGGAAAAGCAGTTTTCTCTAAAAGCTGTCAGCTGAACAATGCACACGCTGAGAAAAACACTCCAGTAAAGTATGAACAACACACACAAACGAACACACAGGAGGGTTTTCAGGTGCTGAGGGGAACACAGTGTTCCACAGCGGGAGTAGAAAGTAACAGCAGACTTTGTTTGAAGTGACCGATTCGCTTTTTCATTGTTGACAGCCAGCCTCGGTGCCAGAGCACACTAGTCGAGGATTAATATGTGCGGATTAATATCCAAAAGAGATTAGCAGCTGAAATAAAGAACCGGCTTTGAAAGGAGAAGGAAAAAATGCTTTTTGCTTAATTATAAACTGAACAGATTCAACTGAGACACAACAGTAAGGAGGGATAGGTATGAAAACACAGATAGATGTATATAGAGTTCTTGTTTCTCTCAGCTTTGCTAAAGGGGAAGCTGCTTTGCATCAGCACCAAAGTATCATGGGAATGTGATGTGAATTATTCACAAGGCCGGTGGAAATTGTGAAGTACATTATTCAGTGCTGGGAGCTGCTACCAACTTGGGACACAATGGAATATCCATGTCACTCCTTTCCCACCACCATTTCTTCCCTGAGCAAAACTGGGGCGGCCTACAAGTGTGAATAAGTGCAGGAATGTGTATTTTTGTGAGTCAGAGAGGTGTTTGTTGACTGTTTATTTCAACAGTCTGACAGCTTTTGGGAGCTGGTTTCAGAAAGTTCTTAATTCTACTCACTTTTAGGGAGATAAAATGGATATTATGCTGATTTAACTGTTATATTTTTATGAAAGCAGCATTCTCTCCCCTATTAGTTCACTAAATTTGGAGTTTTACCTGCTCAGACCGCTCCTGAGGGTCTGCTAGCTGCTTAAAGCAATAACCTCAGACACTTTCACATGGTATTCTGTCACCAGCTGATATGTTAATTACACCAACAGTACATCCAGCTCACAAAAGCTTTTCATCCATTATTCTGAGCACTGTGTCTCGTCAGTCTGTCCTGAAAAAATACGCTGTGGCATAAAGGAAGCGACAATTTTATGTTCCAGACAGCATGAACAAAGGTTCTTTAGCATAAACAACTGTGTGGTTAGCACAAATATGAGCAGTGATCCTGCCTAAAGAAACCAAAACAAACTCCTCGACATAAAGAGAGAGAAAAACCCACAATGACAGAGGCGGATTCTCTTTCTGAGAGTAGTAAAATATCCTTTAACTGAGAGCTATCTCGCTTGATTCCTTAATTTCTCCAGGGTACTTTAAGTCATGCCCACCTTCTTCCTCCGCCGCTTGGACAGGTTCTGCTTGCCAGCCAGCGATCGGATGGCGCTGACCCACGGCTCAGCCATGCGTTTGATCCTCAACATCATCCAGCGAAACTCCTCCCGTTGTGACATCTTGCGGTAAAGCTCCTCGAAACTGGTCCGGAACTCCGCCTGCACACACAGTTTACACAGCTTCTGTTTATATGCTGCTGGAGGTTGATGAGCAAATATGATCAGATTATGTTCCTTGGCATTATGGTACATTTTGAAATATGCGCATGTTGGTCATGGAGGTTATGCAAATGTAGGCTCTAGGGCAGAAACTTTCCAGGTGAATCCTGTATTCTTCAAATAATGTAGTAGAGTAGAGTACAAATCTGAAATGATTAGGGGAACACAGAATAGGGGGCACTAGTGCATCAGGTGGGTGGTTTGCTGGGGCTCAGTCAAAGTTCTGGCCCTCTGGTGATCCAGATGGTCAGTTCAGCTATGATCATTTGACTCAAAATTGCAATCAAAGTTGATGAAGAATGTGTGTAATATGGGTAAATTAACATCTACAGGCTACAGTAGAGTCTTTAAGAGATAAAGTTACTATGCAACGGCACGCTGGTATGGTTGGAAGGATGTCCTGTTTGATACAACGTAGACTGTATACCAGTAATTCCACTGTAAAAAACAAATATTTGAAAAAGACACTTGATGACCCACTTCTGTGTAAAAGGGCCGCACACAACTCGCATCAAAAAAATAACTAGAAGACTGGTGTAGTTTTTTGTTTGCAGCTCGGACCTCCACAGCACATACACACTACTTATGTACTGCTCATGTGCCTGGTGTAGCAGCTTTCATTGATTATAATGAAAGCATAGCATCAGCTTCACAAATGGTCAACATGCTACAGGATGTACCTCTCTGTCATACGATATCATGTTGTGAGAAGGGCAGACGAGATGGTTGAGTAGAGTTAATCCCAGATTCTACAGACGTAGTCCTCAAAAGGTTCATTAATTACTCCTGTGTTAAATCTATGCCATAGCCTACATACGTATTTAGGTTTGTGTTCTGGTGCGTTTGTGTCATTTTGCAATTATAACAACTACTAACACCAGTTAGCTGTGTTTTTTTTTCTGCTGCTGTGTTGAGTTTGTTTGTGCACTTGAAATACTGATGACTGAACGGGGGCAGCTCATCTTTGCCTTTGGTGATTTTAAAAAATTACTTTTATCTAAATTACTGCAAAACAGAGCTAAGAAAACAAGACAGCGACATATGACTACACTGGCACAACCCTGGCTTTGCATTATGAGCAAGAGAGGTACAATGACAGAATATTATACATGCAAAACACAACATTTTACCACCAAGCAGAACAATCGTTGTTGCATCAACATGCAGCTACATTCACGGGAAAGTGCACGTCCGGCTATAGCAGCTATAGCCTATGCCAACCATGTCAGCTAAAGAAAAAGCTGATTTTTGGGGGACTACAACTCAGGTCACGAAGGTCTTATATACCTAGGATGTGAACCTAAGTGAGCCCAGTGCTGAAGTCCGAATAATAATTTCATTTTATTAATATATATTCAGTAAAAGGGGCTGCACGGTAGCTCAGTGGTTAGCACCGTCGCCTCACAGCTAGAAGATCCCCGGTTCGCGTCCCGGTTAGGACGCCTGGGATCATATTGTGTGGAGTTTGCATGTTCTCCCTGTGCAGTGTGGATTTTCACCAGGTACTCCGGCTTCCTCAAGGTTAATTGATGATTCTAAATTGTCCGTAGGTGTGAATGAGAGTGTGCTTGGTTGTTTGTCCTGTGTGTGGCCATGCGATGGACTGGTGACCTGTCCAGGGTGTCCCCTGCCTTCGCCCTAAGTCAGCTGGAATAGGCTCCAGCCCCCCGCGACCCTGCAGAGGATTAAGCGGCGTACAGATAATGTACAGATAATGGATGGATGGATATATTCAGCAAAAAAAGAATCTTAAACCTCTCAATCATTCTCCCTCTAGAGAGTGAAAATCTTACAGCCTGGTCAACATTTGCAATCCGGCCGATCAGATCTGGTCTAATTCTGAAATATTGCTGTATCATCACTCTCCGGGTTGCAGGCAAAACACATAATTATCCGAGTTACTGGTCTGTATCAGAAATCTCCCCACCTGCATACAACAGTGTGCCTGTCTCTGCTCTAACCGGAGAACATAACAAATTTGTTTCCTCGGGCCGTTAAGAATCTGCATGTCAGGATGATCTCCTCCACCACTATGAGCACAACGTGATGATATGTTCTCTATCTGACTATAAGTGATATGCTTTGCTTAATGTATATCAGCCCCAGTAATGATTGAACATGACAGTTCCTTTCAACATTTGTCATCCCGTTGATAGCTGTATCATCGTACACACTTTTTATCTTTCTTTCTGCAGCAGCTACGACATAAACCCAAAGCAATCTTTACATTTTCTATCTAATCTAATTCAGAATTGCAATATTGACTTCCAAACTGCCAAAGGGCCATTTTCTTGGAGCGAGATTCTTCTAGAAGAGCTCCTCTAAAACCACAAAGAGCCCTCGCTCAAGTCAAACACTGCATGGTTACGATTAAAAGGTTTATCCACACTGACTAAATCTCATATCTTACAGCTCTAGATTGGATGGATTAAATGGATATGGGAAGGAAAGCAGAGCTGGGCTGCAGATGGATGAGTGGATGAATGAATGTTGAATGTAGGCTTTAATGTGTTGCACTCGTCAGTCTGTCTGTGTTGAATGTGTCCAATTCAAGTGATTCTTTTAGGTGACAGTAACCATCGTAAACTGTCAGAGACATCTGCAGAGGGAATAATGTAAGTAGGACATGTTTGAGAAGTCTGAGGAGAGTAAATTTACACAGAAAAATATATATACTGGATTCACAAAGCACCGCACTGTATTTATAGTGACAGAAACAACAAATACGAAAGCATTCGCAGCGCCAGTGTTACAAGCAAATGTGAGTTTTGGCTGCGTCGTCTGAATGGGGTGAATACATCAGTCACTAGTTTATTAGCTCATTTATAAAGAAGGCTTTATGTAGGAGGGGGAATAAAAGAAAGGAGAATGTCACAAAGGAAAGGAGAAGGAAAGGAGAGAGAAGGAGGCAAAGGAAAGGAAAGGAAAGGAAAGGAAAGGAAAGGAAAGGAAAGGAAAGGAAAGGAAAGGAAAGGAAAGGAAAAAAGAAAATGAAAGGAGAGGAGATGAATGAAGGAAAGGAAAGAATAAAAGATCATGAAAGAGAGGAGACAAATGACGGACAGGGAAAGGAAAGGAGAGGAGGACACAACAAAGGAGAGGAAATAAAAGAAAAAGAGGATGTCACAAAGGAAAGGAAGGGAAAGGAAAGGAAAGGAAAGGAAAGGAAAGGAAAGGAAAGGAAAGGAAAGGAAAGGAAAAAAGAAAAG
>OMNN01012575.1:2815-13396 GCA_900302755.1 Chromis chromis
CACATAAACAGGATTGTCACCGACGTGGTTCAAATGCGGAAAAGTTTCTAGTAGCACAATAAAGGTAGGTGTCTATAAAATATTGATACATAAGTTTTAAATATTGACCATAGTGGTAAAATGGGAAGTTTCCTTTGATTTCAGATTGTTGTTTTAGCAGCTTTTTTGGTTTTATTTTGTTGGGAAAATTGAATTGTACGTGTCATTTACAAATTAGGGAAAATAAATCTATTGCTTTAAGCTGATTCTGTAAAAACATTCTGCTCTCTTCGGCCCTACTGTGACAACATGAGTGACTCAGCTGCTGTAGTTTGTAGAGTCATCGTTTTTCCCAGTGATGGTAACACCTGTGGGCACGAGGAAAAATGTTTAAAATGTTGATTTCATTTTTCTTTTCAATTTTAGTAACGCTTAAAGCTTAACTTTTGTTTTATTGTTTCTTTTTACGATTTATGGCATTATAACTGTGTAATAATTTTATGGCATTATAACTATAACATTGTTGAGTTCTCTATACTTCTACCCAATGTTGTGCAGCTGGTTATGCAGGATTTTATAGTGTAGTGAACAATGAGCCAACAATGTTGCAATGAGTAAAAATATAATAGGAGCAAAAAGCTCCTAGGAACTGCTTGAGGGTTAATGGCTAACATGATTTAGACCTTTAGTTTCTAGAGAACAGTTGATTTTCTTACGTGAAATTAAAACATTTGGGGGTTTGGGATTGTCTGACAAAATTTTGTGATATCACTTCAGTAAACTGTGACATCATCAAGTGTGATGTGAAAAAAGCTCTAAATAGCTGTTAGCTGGACCTGCAGTCTCCCAACTCAAGTCACACAGTAGTGCAGACGTATCTGTTCAGGCGCTTGTTGTTACATGACAGTGCTGAGTTCTGTTTCTGATCGGTTCTATCTCCATCTACAGTGTTTCACATGTTCCACCTGCCGGAACCGGCTCGTCCCTGGGGATCGGTTCCACTACATCAACGGCAGCCTGTTCTGCGAACACGACAGACCCACAGCGCTCATCAACGGCCATTTGAGTTCACTGCAGACGAACCCACTACTGCCCGACCAGAAGGTGAGGCCCATACGATGGAGCAGAGCTCCACAGCTCTTTGTGCTCTCGTTTCTGAGTATATAAAGGAGAATGGGGGTGCAGAGGGCTGATCAAAGAACAGGACGAGTCAGTAGAAGCTTGTCATCAGTCAGCTGGAGTCATTAGCAGGAAAAGAAAAACATCTGTAATTTTCACGCCAACATTTTTCACTCTGTTTATATTGATGTCGTTGATTCGACTTCACTGCGAGGCATGCAGCAGATATTAAATCTTACAGAGCCGAGATGAATTTTATTTTTAGACAGCCAATGGATTTTTCCATCATTCTTGTTGGAGGACTCAGAAAATCTGTATTAACCGTCAACACAAAACACGTGAAAATGATGGTTTTTCGCGCCGCTGTCCTCGCACTCGGTTTGTTACACACATTTGACTCATCTTGAATTTATTTTTTCGTCCCGCGCCAGACTTCCAATTGTGCAGAAAAATGACACGTGTTGCCGTTAATGCAGAGTATTTAAAACAGAATTTGACTACTCTATCAACGAGACTGGGATCACCTGGGCTAAGTTATTACTCCAAGGCCAAAAATCTGTATCCAGCAGGCCTGAGGCTCGAACACAGACAGCGAGCTGCAGCAGCTAGTATATCATGAAAGCTGTCATCATGGCTTTCCCTGATTTGATCTTGATGCCTCCAGTGAAAGCAAAACAGAAGGCCTAATCATATACGAAGGATAACTTCATTCTTCAGGATAGCTTCATTCTGCCCGCAGGAGATCTAATCATTTTTGCCTCACAACAAGCAGCTTCATTGATACCTTGTCTGCACACACAGCACACCGAGAGATATGGGAGGTGTTTGGAGTGTGTCAGAGTCTGACTGAAAGAGGAATTATATTGTTGGTAGCATGCATTTCACCTTGAGTGGTTCTGTGAGTAGAGGAGAGGTAGAACTCCATTAAGCCCCCCCTGCTCCCCTCCTCCCGCTACGTCACAGGCCTTTTAAGAGCTTGTCACTTTTACAAATCAGCTCTTGGAGCTCTTAGAGCTCCTCACATTTAAATTGAAAGCCGTTGCATTATCTAGTTTAATTTTAAATGTCTGTTTAAGTCCTTACTCCCACCCCCAGTGTCTCCTGTAGCATGGATGGCGCAGTAAATATGAGGCCTCATTGTTTATTTATGCACTAACATCAATTGTAGTGAAAACTGCTGAATTATTGATGCTAAAATGCAATCTGAATATCGGCCCTGGTGCTTTAATTATAGCAGAGAGAGAATTATTAAATAAACAGAGACGCATCGCTCAGTGGGAACAGTCTCTGGATGCTTTTGTTATCTCAACCAGTGAAATAAGGAGAATTATTCTGCCGCTCGAGCACTTTATCACACAACGTTTCTTTTGCTTAAACAGAATTTGGACGGCCTCAAACAAGAGCAGGATAACAGCCCTCTGAATCAATATGCCTCCGATGTATGAAGCGCAGGCCGGTTTAGCAGAGGAGAAAATGAAGCAGTCACAGGGTTATCTGCTGACCGTTGTTTTGATTATGTGCGATTTTGCTGTGACATAATTGGTGTTGTTCGCGATCATGGCGGAGGACATTTGATGCTCATTTATTAAGCTTTCTTCCCAGCTTCTTCCTAATCTCTTTGTTCTGAACAGACAAATTACCTCGCTCATACAGAGCTGCTTTGACCCAGGGGAGTGAGACCCTCCCAGCGTCAGTCACTTTAATTAGCCCCCAAGTAGGAGTTTGCAATTACTAATAGACTGAAGCCCTCCTAGTGATTTGAGGGATGAAGGGAAAAGTAAATCGCCCCTTAGAATCGCGAAGAAAAAACAAGTAAGATGAAAAAGTTGAATGCTGGTGGAACCCAGACAGATAATTGTCTTTCCTCCCCTGCATTTTTCTGTTTCACAGGACTGAACACCTCCTGCAGTTATGTCGGAGCGTGCTTCTAATTATACCAAAGAGAATCGCTTCATGAATGCACTTTTAAGTTAATGCAAAGTAAATGGGACACCAGATGGTTTTCAAAGCCTGGCTGATCAATAAATTAAGCACCGGAGCTGGTGGAAAGTTGATTTATCACGGGGTGAAACATTTATGACATTTTGTGAACTGATGCTCCTAATGACGCCTGCTTTCTTTTAAAAATGCCTTTCTTTTCTTTGTTGTTGTTTTTATCGCCCACTGTTCAGGTGTGTTAGGCGGGAGCCATGCAGGAAGCAGGATGTGTGCCTTCATTTTAGCCCTTACTCATTGTCACCTGAGACAGCGTGGATCAGCAGCACCCCGGCCTTTTTATGTGCTCCCAGGCCCTTTCGCCCTAAAGGAATCCTCTACCCATCTCCCCCAGTAACCTGACTTTTATTTCTGCAACCCATACCCGACGCTCAGCCTTCAAACCTTGGCTTTTCCCCACATATGGGTGGATACTTGCACTTAACGCACCTGATTCAGGACGCTGAGGACTCCGTGACCTTGGGATAAAAAAAAAAAAAAAAAAAAAAAAAAAGGAGACGGATCAGAATCCAAGGGGACTCTTCAGGAAGAGAAAATTAAATAACACGCTGAGAGGATGTTGTGACTGAAGCGAAGGAAAGGAGAGACTAATGAGGTTTAAGAGATGCAGGCTTTTCAACTCTGCACATTTGTTTAAAGACATTTTGGGGGAAAACCGGGACCTTTTTCATTTTTCCTCTCTTCGTTTTGTATCCTCATTTCCCAGCAACATGGTGTTTCCACTTTCTATACTTTTAAGTGTTGTCAAGGGGAATGTGTTTTTTTTCTCTCTCTTTTTTGGTGGTATATATATATAAATATATATATAAAGATAGGGTTTAAAAAAAAATCTGTGGCATTTTGTGGAAAACAAATCATGAACACTCTCTTGGTGTATTTGTAAAACTACCATGTATGTACAGTTTGCATGTAAATGTCGTTGTCCAGGCGTGGCTACAGTACATCCAACCCCTCCGCACTCAGCTCCCCCCTTTGAAACCCCCACGGCAAACTGAAGAAACCTGCTCATAGTCAGTAATGTAGAGATCATCACCAACATATAAATGCTGAATGAAAGAGAAATTTATTTGTGATATTTTCCGAGACATTTGCTCCAGTATGGTGTATTTAATTAATAAAAATATTGAAGATTTAAAAGCCTCCTTAAATTCATTGTAAAGCGTCAGAGTGTCTACTCAGTTATAATTAGCTGAACTTGGGTTTTTAGATGTTGTGATAAGTGGCGAGATAATGTTGTCTATTCACCAAGTGCCCCAAAGCCTGATATCAGTGCATGACTCGTCTGCCCCACCACTGAAAATCCTCTATTGAAGGCCCTGCAGCGCTGCCATTCAATTTCCTGCCTCGCAATCATCAAGGCGCATGATGAGCGTCTAACTGAAAATGGATAAACATGTATCCTCTCTTTCTGTTCAGATGACCGTTTGCTATTCATCACTCTAATACCTGACAGAAATAGAGGAAAATGTCCCTTTGAAGATTCAATTACTGCAGAGAGGGAGAGAGGTGTCTCTCTTTGGCAGGCACAAATTGAATGGGCTATTTGCAGAACAAATTGGTGTTTGAAGTCCTTGCAAGACCTAATAGGTCTGAAGGAGGGACCTGGTAATGGTTGATGCGCTTATCTGTGGAGTCTGCGGCCCCCCGTGAGCCCACCGCCGCTGAAACGATGCTGCTGTACACGACGAGACTTTGATGCAGAAATCTGCTCAAATAGGAGAGGAAATGGGCCTAAAGAGTAAACAGATGCTTGTGGTTTGAATTGGAATTACAGTGATATGAAAATCTTGCAGAGTGGAACTATTGTCAACCTCCTTAAGTATAGGACCTGAATATAGTGATTCTTGACCCAACTCTAAGTCCTCCACTTGTCCCTACCATCTATGTTTGTGTGCGGCTTTGGGCATCAAGTTCCAACTTAGGACCAGTTCCAAAATTCTAAAGCAGTCATTAGGAAATTTAATTTCAGTTTCGGTTATTGGCGTAAACACATTTTGCTGATTCTAGTTAATAAACATTATCTACCGCCATCTATCTGCGCCATCAGTGACGCGAGTTGAATGTCCTCTGAACCCCAAGTACTTTCTGGGATTTTTTTTTTCCAGTCACATTTTTTACTCACTGTGGGCTCATTTTCACTGCAATATAGAATCCTGCATTTCTATGGGACCATGGATGGAAGTGAAGACAACTCAAAAATGTCTTTTGTGTAGTGGAATAAAGTCAAAATCCTATAAAAACATAAAAAAGAAAAAAAAACTTAGTTGAATTTCTTAATTTATTTTACATAAATTAAAAACATAACAAATCTGGAATCAGCATGTACAACAATTTTCCAAGTGCCCACAGTCGTTACCAATACTGGAAAAAAAATTTGACTCTGCATATTGTGGATACTTTACAGTTCCCATTTTTAATTTGCTTCAATTCTTGTCTCCTCTCTGCTCTGCGGAAACACATCCTGCAGTTCAGCCAAAATTACAAAAAAATGTGACAAAATTACTGGTATTTTCTTAGTTGTTTGATCTATAAAATGTCAGAAAATGGTGATCAGTGTTTCTTAAAGACCAAGATGACGTCCTCAAATGCCCTGTTTGGTCCTCAACTGACAATAAAGTAATTCCCTGGGCCTTCTGTTTCTCAGATGCTGGGTGTGCATGAAGACTCTTGTGTTCACTCTTGCAGCCAGTAGAACATCGGGTTTGCTTTGCTTGTGACTGAGACATTTTAGAGTTAGCCGAAGCAGCCCTATTGAGGAAATAATGGCAGACTGACTGCAAGGAAGCTGCTCATTCTTTGTTTCAGAGCCTAATTATCTACTAGGCAGGTGTTATGGTAACGTGTTACATGGTGACGTGGCATGAGTAATGTAAGAAACACCTGGACTTGAAATGAGGTGTTTCAGGCAGGTAAAGAATTTTCTGTGTGAGAGAATAACTCCCTTTAGTGTGAACTTTGGGCTGTCTAAGTCTGCAGACCTTTTACATGCACAAAAAAGCAGCTATAAAACACACTGAAGGAAAAAAAAAAGAACCAAAAAGCAGAATAAGGCCTCTTTCAGACAGTAGGACACAAAAACTAAAACAATCTCAAGGGATAATTCCACTTTTTCACGTGACATTTAAATGGAGCTTTGGCTGGAGGTTCTATGAACCACTTAAAACCAAAATTTTGGGGAATAGCTATGTAAACATCATTTAAATGTAGCCAGCCTTAATACTTAGATGACTGCAAAATGCTTCAGAACCATCATCCTCATTTAGCTTAACTGTTGCATTCGATTTAAGTAAGAATTATGAAGCCTGCCCTCATCCATGGTTGATGTTTCTGAGGTTATGAACATGATTCCACTTTCACCTGCATATTAAATGACTGTCGGGCCACAGAAGCCTCTAAGTATCAGATTTAAAAAAATAAAGAATTATCCTTTAAGTTGATTTTGGGTTTGATTTTGCTTTAAAGTGACCTCAGTAATCCACATCAGAACAAGACTATTTCGTGCAACACTATTTTCCATTATGAAATCCGCTTGGTTCCATTAAGCTGTTTACTCTCACACACACATCAACACATGCATACACACATAAATATACATAAGCTGTAGATGTGTGTACACACAGATTTCATGAGTCATTTTTCAAAATCAACTTATTGGGCGAAATTGCTCAGTTTGAGACTGAAAAAACATGATTTGCACATAATCCATATGTGAGAATTTGCTTTGATGTGGCAAACCAGAGTGAGGGCTAATGGATCTCACCCACAACAATGGAGCACACTTAAATGGCACGTCAGCCTGAGGGAAATCACTTTGCCTCAACTCCAGCTCCTTCCTGCTCTCACTGGGGAGTCTGCTGATGCACCACAACTGGATTACTTATGATTAGCCACCTTGTATTTATTTGTAATTAGTTTATGTCTTCATTCTGCCGCAAGTTTTTGATTATCGTTTATCTCAGTGTGATTGGGAGATTTTTATGGCGGAGTGGATGTTGTGTTCTGCATGACGGGCTGTGCAAACCAAGGACATCTGCCAAGCTAGTTTTCTCTCTTTTTGTTTACTGTATCAGAAACATTATACTTAACACCTTCCAGATGCTTTGAGATAATAACTTCAGCACATTTAGCAGATTTATTTATTGGGCAGTGTAAAAGGTTTATGATTGGCCTCAGTGTTTCCACATTCAGGAAACGAGCCAAAAGGCCTCTATTGAAAACTAAGCATTATTACAAAGTCCTGCCTTCAACATTTTCATCATGGCCTCTATTTGGTCGAAAAACTATTAACATACAGAAAGAAATCTCACAGTGGAGCAGCAGTTTGGCTCCACAGATGGTGCTATTGTCAGAAGTGTTCTTCTACCACTGAAGATTAGAGGGGACTTTTCATCTAACTAACTTCACAAAAGGAGAAAAGAGGTGCATTTGCATTTCAGTTTGCACATTAAATAAAACTCAATGGAAACTATAAACATTCAAAAGTAAATAAATGGAAAAATCTTGAAACATCCCCAAAAGTTTGGCTGGGATGGAAAAGTTGCAAGTGAAGCATGTGATCGCAGTATGCACTAACCTTCCTTACATTAACACCTGAAAACAAACAAATATTATATTTCTTCAATGTTTTCTACATTCATTCTCACCTTCTTCTGCTTTTGTTTAATGCCACCCAACTGGTGAATTAGCGTTACCAGCTGTTTATCTCGATAAAACCAGCTTTTAATATTTTCATAACAGTGGAGGAGGAAACAAGCTTTAGTTTGCTTTTTTTCTGATTGTCTTAATATTTATTCAGATTTTGTGCTACATTTACATGCAAGCTAGTTTGCTTATGCTATCTATTAGAGGTGCCATCCAAGGTGCGATCAAAACACTATGAGACTGTCAATAAAAACCAAAACCACACCTGATTTCAATGCAGCTGCTATCCTCCTCGAAGTAGTGAAAAAACCAATGAGCATGCCTCTGGAGCTCCTGGTTTAGGAGACTGAGGCGCTTCCACTGTGAAAACTGTTGTTTCTTCTCCCCAACTCTCATCACCAGTGATGATCCTCAACACAAAGGTTGGATGACTGACACAGAATGTGATTTTTGTTCTCCGCTCCAGTTTAAGCTTCATGGACAAATTGCAAATGTGCAGCTACCAGTGGTCACAAAAACATCTGTAACACAGGTCCTGATGTTAATGTAGGAACTTCACGGTGTGGTATTAAAACTTTTAGTTAAGTAAAGCTAAAAGTGAGAGAAGTACCAACATGTTCCTGCACTGTAAAGTGTTGCTATAAGGGCAATAAAGTTTAGTCAGCAACTTTAATGTAGCAACTTTTAGTCAGCTATAGCGTCCCCAAATAAGCAGAACAGTTACTATGGCTGCAACAATTATTTTAACAGTTAAACTTTTGATTGTTTTCTTGACTAATCAATTAGTTTCTTGGTCTATAAAATTTTTATAAGAATTTATTTTTTTAAAGATTTGATGAGAAGAATTAAAATTAAACTCTCTTAATGATTCCTCTTGAATATAAATTTTGGAACCAGTTCTTGATGCCAAACCCTATACAGGTGGCTAGGTTAGCTTAGCATTAGTCCAGGAAACGGAAGGATCTCTATGAAGCTAAGTCACAAAACAGTTTCATCCATTCAAAAACCAATGTTTCAGGTTACATAAGCTATTCCCAGTCTTAAAAAGCTAAGCTAAGCTAAGTAGCTGCTGGTTGTAACAGATATGAAAGTGGTATCAGTCTTCTCTTCTAAATCTCCATCAGAGAGTAGATAAACATATTTTCCAAAATGTTGCACTACTCCTTTACATACAGATGAGTTATATAAAATGTGTTCAGTTGCCATAGTTGCCATCTTAAGTAATGTTTCAAGTACAGAAAAAAAAAACTGAAGAAAAACCTGCTTATTGCTCTAAGAACTATAGAATGGCAAAGTCAGCATCAGAGTTCCTTTGTCTACTTACATACAGCAAAATGTGTATTATCACAGCAAGCCAACTTCACAAGGCAGCTTGCTGTTTTAAGTCATATTATCCTACATTTCTTAGACTGTATGAATATTATCCAGTCCTGCATTAGCCATTTCCTGTTGTTCTTAAATAGAACGTCCTCCATACCATCATTCAACTTCCATTTCCTTATTTGGTCCTTCATTACTTCATCCATCCATCTGTTTTCTTGGCCAGACTTGATCAGATTTTGCCAAAACCTGTGAAAATTATGCATCTCACTTTCACGTTCCAGCATTTCTGTAATTACACTGATGAGGTCCAAGGGGTGTAGTCTGTTCCTTTGTTCACTTGCATCTCATAAACCATTTATGAGGGTTTGAAAAAAACTTGAGAAAGTGAAGCTTTTCTACTGATTACAGATAAAAACATAATGATTCACAGGTATTTACTAACTGGCAGGAGTCAGGAGCAGCAAATCATCAGTTATAAATGCAGTTTCGAAAGTCTTACTTCCACGAACATCCGTCAGATCTAGACTGACCATCTATATAAAGCATGCCAGAAGCTAAGCTTTCAATGAAACCTGAAGCTCCTTAAAACACCGTAATGGTGTGAAATGGGCTTCATAATTGTCTTGTTTCAGCCCACCGTGGAATCAGCAAACAACTTAAAATAGTGCCTGGGCCGAGGTGCCCAGTTACTTAGCAGGGTGTTCAATAACACAGAGAGGGACATGCAAATATTGGTAAGGCAATTATTGGCAGTCATGTTTGGCCTAAAGTAGCAGGTAACTCTATCCTCTCCATTATGTATGCTGTGAACTCTGTTGCAAGGCGCACGGTTAAAGCGTTGCTTTTTACTGACCAAAAGAGGCTCACTTTACACTCAGATGTCCTTCACAGTGGAAGTGTGTTCGTAATGCAACGAGAGAAACGAAGCACCTCGTGCCTGCAGGACTCGTCTTCTTCTTAAAGCGACATCTACTCAAAGTGGAAATTGTTTACATGGATGCAGATTTTCTAAAAAAAATATCCAGAATATCCTTCCCATATTGCAATTACTAAACTATTAAAAGACAAAGAAATGTAACCCTTTATGATCAACTAACTGCTGCATCTTTTTCATTAATAAAATAAATACACAAAAAGGAATGGGAGCCACTCGTTCTCCACTAGCATAAATGTTTATTTCACTGGAGAGTATTACAAACATGACATCTGGGCTCCGACGGCTTTTATTGAAAAAATGAGCATAAATACAAAAGAAATGAGACAGTCAACATTCATGTCATGTTTACGGCCTCACACACACACACACACACATTTGCATGCAACACACTAATGCAGTATTCTGCTCACATACGAAGACTGCAGGTGTTTTGGGAATGTGAAAGCTTTGTTTTTGATTTCGGCTATTTTCCATTCTGGGAACATAAGATCTTTATCCTATTTTTAAAAACCGCAGTCCCTCATCAAACTCATTTACCTGCAGGAGGTCAAGACTTTTAAATTATGTCATTAAAACATTATGATGAA